>PVJI01021568.1:0-26835 GCA_004026765.1 Micronycteris hirsuta
ATACAGAACAATGATGCCTCAGTCCTCTTCAAAGCAGGCACCTTGGGACCTCACACAGTTCTCCCTATCACCATCAGTTTCCCTGTTGTATTTTCCTGAATCTCATCAATAGTCTGGAATCTCTTCCCTTTCAAAGGTGATTTTAGTTTTGGGAAAAGCCACAGGGCGACAAATCTGGGCTATAGGGGAGCTGAGTCACCTAGGTGATTTGATGTTTTGCCAAAAAACTCTGTACGAGATGGGATGCATGAGCAGGCACACTGTTGTGATAAAGCAGTCAATCTCCAGTTGCCCATAGCTATGGCCTTCTGAATCATCAAAATAGTTTCTGCAGAGGAATGTTCAAGCTTCATGCAAGGTTTGATGCAGATTCATTGTTCTACTTGTTCAGTCGTTTTGAATGCGACAGCCACACAGTTCACATGCTCACTCACTGGCGTTACCAACCCTACTGACTAGTACAGTGAAGTCATATTTGTTTACACATGCACATTCCAGTCCACTCTCCTTGGCTGCCAGGTTACATTGATGTGGTGGAAACCATTCTCGTTATACTAACAATGGCTGGACTTTTTCTGTACAAACTATATATCTATATATATATCTATCCCCCCAAAATCAGGATTTATTTATTAAAACTGCGTATTTATTCTCACATGTTTAAACTTTAGTTACCCTCTAAGATTTCTCCATTTGATGCAATGCCCCTATGAGATGGTTTTTTTCACTGCTCAAAACAGGTTTTGAACTCATCCATTTTGTTGCAATTTAGTGCTTCTTCCATTTTTTTTTTTGTTTCACCTCTTCCACATTGGCAAAATGTTTCCCTTTGAGGACTTTTTTAATTTGGGGAAACAAAAAAAAGAAACATTGCTCAGGGTGAGATCAGGTGAATAGGAAGGGTGGGGCATGAGGGTCACGCTGGTTTTTGGTCAAAACCTGCTGAATCCTCAGCACAGTGTGGGCAGGTGCACTTGTAAATCATCCATCATGAAACAGGCAAAATGCATTGAAAGAGTCTTCAAAAAAATTCCCTGAAGCCAAATGTGGCCTCTCAGAACCCAGCTGGTACACTGATACAGATGGGTTCCTAGAACACTCACCTAGTGGGGGAAGTCTATACTACTAGGGGCCCACCCTTTGGAAGATAATTTGGGGTTTATTTTGGTCCCTCCCCTTTTGAATCTGCAGTTAACTATTAAATGAAATTTATTCAATGTACCATTTGCAATTTACTTGGTAGGAAAAACACTTTTTAGACTAACTGAAACCAATTTAGAGAAAAATTTAAATTATAGAGTCTATCATACATGTTACAATTTTTGTCTGTATTTAATAGTCTGGCCCAGGTTGGTGTAGCTCAGTGGATTGAGTGTGGTCCTGCAAACCAAAGGGTTGCTAGTTGATTCCCAGTCAGGGCACATGCCTGGGTTGCAGGCCAAGTCCCCAGTAGAGGGCACACACGAGAGGCAACTACACACTGATGTTTCTCTCCCTCTCTTCCCTTCCCCTCTCTCTAAAAAATAAATAAAATCTTTTAAAAAAATAATCTGGAACTAACAATAATAACCTGCAAGAGAAAAGTAACTTTAAACACCAAGACACTGAGAGATACATAAATCCAAATAAAATAAATTAGAATAGTGTTATCAGAGGTGCTTTAAGTATGATACTGTTGGATAATACTATAAAGGCAAAAAGCTATGGTATAATACAGTTGACAGTATTAGGTTTTTTGTTTTTGTTGGATAGCAGTTTGCATGTGCTATATGACTTAAAAATCAATGATCTGTAATCAGAAGAACAAATTGAGGATTCTCTTATATGTAAAAAACATTTGTCAGGATGAATGAATATTCATTTGTTATATAAATTACAACTAATGATACTTTTTAAATTTTTAAAGTATATTTTATTGATTATGCTATTATAGTTGTCCTATTTTTTCTCCCCTTTCTCCCTCTCTGCCCTACACCATTCCTTCCACCAGCATTCCACCCCCTTAGTTCATGTTCATGGGTTGTACATATAAGTTATTTGGTTTCTCCATTTCCTATACTATTCTTAACCTTCCGATGTCTGTTTTGTGCCTACGGCTTATGCTTCTTATTCCCTGTACATTTTCCCCCATTCTCCCTCTTCCCCCTCATTGCTGATAACCCTCCATGCAATCTCCATTTCTGTGAATCTGTTCCTGTTCTAGTTGTTTGCTTACTTACTTTTTGTTTTTGTTTTTTTAGATTTGGTTGTTGACAGTTGTGAGTTTGTTGTCATTTTACTGTTCATAGTTTTGATCTTTTTCTTAGATAAGCCCCTTAACATTTCATATAATAAGGGTTTGGTGATGATGAACTCCTTTAACTTGGCATTGTCTGGGAAGTACTTTATCTGCCCTTCCATTCTAAATGATCACTTTGCTGGATAGAGTAATCCTGAATGTAGGTCCTTGCCTTTCATGACTTTGAATACTTCTTTCTGGCCCCTTTTCTTGCCTGCAAGGTTTCTTTTGAGAAATCAGCTGATAGTCTAATGGGAACTCCTTTGTAGGTAACTATCTCCTTTTCTCTTGCTGCTCTTAAGATTCTCTCCTTATCTTTAATCTTGGGTAATGTCATTATGATGTGCCTTGGTGTGTGTTTCCTTGGGTCCAACTTCTTTGAGACTCGCTGAGCTTCCTGGACTTCCTGGAAGTCTATTTCCTTTGCCAGATGGGGGAAGTTTTCCTTCAGTATCTTTTCAAATAAGTTTTCAATTTCCTGCTCTTCCTCTTCTCCTTCAGGCACCCCTATGATTTGGATGTTGGAATGTTTAAAGTTGTCACGGAGGTTCCTAAACCTCTCCTCATTCTTTTGAATTCTTGTTTTTTCATTCTGTTTTGGTTGAATGCTTATTTCTTCCTTCTGGTCCAAACCATTGATTTGAGTCCTGGTTTCCTTCCTGTCACTGTTGGTTCCCTGTATGGTTTCCTTTATTTAACTTTGCATAGCCTTCACTCTTTCCTCTATTTTGAGACCATACTCAACCAATTCTGTGAGCACCCTGATTACCAGTGTTTTGAACTGTGCATATGATAAATAGGCTATTTCTTCATCACTTAGTTCTATTTTTTCTGGAGCTTTGATCTGTTCTTTCATTTAGACCATATATATATATATATATATATATATATATATATATATATTTATTTATTTATTTATTTTGTCTTGGTGCACCTGTTAGGTATTAAAGGGCAAAGCCTTATGTATTTGCCAGGGCAGAGCAACCCATGTCACGTTGTTGTGGCTCTGCATGTGGGGGAGGGGTTAGAGAGGGAACAATGCTGAATGCTTGGCTCTCGTCTGGCTTTCAGTCACTTCCTCTGCTACCACAAACAAATTGGGCCCTTCTGGTGCTGATTCCTGGGTGGGTGGGTTTGTGAACATTCTAGGACCCTGTGGGTCTCTCCAACAAACTCTCCTGTGAGGCTGGGAGTTCATCCCACTGCTGCAACCCCTACAGGTTTTTCATTCAGAGGTTTTGAGGCTTTACTTCCCTGTGCTGGAACCCTACATTGCGCGGTCTGTCTCGCTTCCCCACTGCACACACAAATGTGGGAATGCCCAGTCTGCCAGCCACTACCTTGCCGCAAGTTCTCTCCACCCTGTCTGCCCATCTCCACCCCTCCTACAGGTAGGGATGAATATTTCTTCTTTAACTACTTGGTTATCAGACTTCCATACAGTTCGATTTTCTGGCAGTTCTGGTTATTTTTTGTTTTTAAATTTGTTGTCTTTCTTTTGGTTGTGGGTGGAGGCAAAGTGTATCTATCTATGCCTTCATCTTGACCAGAAGTCCTAATAATTCTTAACGAAGGCAGCAGGCATCAGTAAATAAACCACTAAATTGAGAATTAACATGTTACTCAATTCAGTGAGAAAAAAATTGCAAACAACTTACTCTCTCTTAGGCATTAATCAGTTAATGGTTATTGTTATCATAGAATTGTTCACCTCTGAAAGTGCTGGGCAATTCTCCCATTGCTGTCTTCTTCTCCATTTCTCCTTTATCTTGCCAAACAATGGCCTTCCTAACCCCCATTTCATGACACACCTTTGGGGAGAACATCATTTGGCAAGAGAGAAGAGATAGTGGCTCCATGTAATGAAATGAAGTAGCCTAAAAAGAAATAGTTGTTTTGGGAGATGCAATGCAAGGAGGAAATTGAGTTGTGTTTTGAACATGTAAAGTGTGAGATGCCATTCAGGCACTGGATGTAGTTTGATAATTGAAGCAATAGCTTAAGGAAATTTGGAGCTGAAAGGTAAATTTGTAAGTGAACAATGTACAGGGATGGCATAAACATCACTGAGATGAACACCATTTCAGGATAAAGAAGAGGTTAAACCTGAAACAACAAAAAGGGTTGAAATCATTGTTTTCTATTGATCCTTTTTAGAGATAGTTTTCAGTATTCAGTTCATTTATCCTTTTCTGTGTGAAACTATAAAACTAGAGAAAATTCTGAATAGATATTAAAGTGTTATCAGCGTCAGATCAAAATTCTTTTTGTTTTTTTGGCCAGGGCATGTAAAACAATACTTAGCCTATTGAACTCAGATTGAATATAAACTGGAAATTATTACTTTTGAGATTCTTTAAAACAGACTTTATTAATTTATTTTTAGAGAGAAGGGGAGGGAAGGAGAAAGAGAGGGAGAGACATCAATGTGTGGTTGCCTCACATGCCCCCTACTGGGCACCTGGCCTGTAACCCAGGCATGTGCTCTGACTGGGAATTGAACCTGCGACCCTTCGTTTCACAGGCTGGACCCCAATCTGCTGAGCCACACCAACCAGAGCTACTTTTGAGATTTTTAGTCAGTCTCTTGATTCTTATATATTATGGCATCTTTGATCTGATTAATGAATCATACGTAGTGGGGAAAACTTCAAAGGGAAGAGTTTCCACCCTATATTCTCTGAAGCATTGAGGAAGCTGGAAAAAAGTTAGTACTGAGATGGCAACATTCTATTGAGTTGGCCAAAAAGTCCGTATTTTTTTTTCTGTAAAATAAGATACATTTTTAATTTTCACCAATAACTTTATTGATTTATGTATTTTGAGTATGCTGGCTATCTTCTGTGTGGTAGGATGTTGATTGTTCTCAATTTATTGTCAACTTCAAATGGTCTACCCCACTGTGGAGCATCGTCCTGTGAGAAATCTCTAGCAGAAAACTTTGCAAACCACTTTTGATCTATTCCATCAGTTGCAGCACCATCTCCATACACTGCACAAATCTTTTTTTGTTTCATGTGTGTTTTTACCTTACTTGAAATAATAAAGCATAATATGCTGAAAATGTTGGGTATTTTCTTCCATTTTAAATATTAAAATGGCTACACAAAGTTTCTCCAATTTTCGTAAGTTTTTTTAAAATCACACTGATATGACAGCTGTCACAATACAATCTAACAAAATTGTTTTGAATGAAGTGAAAGACAACTAAGCACTATTGGAGCCATCTTATGGGAAAAAAAACCAAATGAACTTTTTGGCCAACCCAATAGGTATATGGCAAACTCAAATCCTCTAGCCAACACTTGTCTCTAAGAATAGATCCGTGAGGAGTGGGAAGGGATGAGAGATAATGCAGTATCAATATTTCTAGGTTCTTTTTTAAAGATTTTATTTATTTATTTTTAGAAAGAGGGGGAGGACAAAAGAGAAGGAGGGAAACATCAATGTGTGGTTGCCTCTTGCATGGCCCCATCTGAGGACCTGGCCCACAATCCAGGCACATGCCCTAACTGGGAATTGAGCCGGTGGCCTTCTGGTTTGCAGGCTGGCATTCAATCCACTGACTCATACCAGCCAGGACTCTAGGTTCTTTTTCATTAAAAAAATACTGCCCTGGCTGGTGAGAGTGCTGGTCTTCAAACCAAAAGGTCCCCAATTTGAGTCACGCTCAGGGCACATACCTCCATTGTGGGCCTGGTCCCCACTTGGGGGCATACAAGAGGCAACCTCACATTGATGTTTCTCTCCCTCCTTTCCCCTCTCTCTAAAAATAAATAAATAAAATATTTTTAAAAAGACAATATTTAATAAAATATTAATCAAAATAATTTTTAAATGGTGAGAATGGCCTTGTCATTATTTTTTTTAAGTCCTTATCTTTTAGAGACACATGCTGAAATATTTATAGATGAAATGAAATGTCAGCATTTGCTTCAAAATACTTGGGGAGGAGTGGGGAAGTAGGTATGGGGTTATGAGTTAAAGCTAGGTGATGAATATAAAAGAGTTTGTTATACTGCTATTTTTGTTTATGCTTATAGTTTCTTGTTTTTTATTGTGTTTTTAATCAGTGTTTTTAAAAATTAATCTTTGGAATAAAGGATGCATGTATTTCTTGATCTATGGTCCGGATGATTCCCTATGATGTGGGAATACCAAAGCGGAAGTGCACAAAAAGGAGTATGAGGGAAGCAGGTACTAGTCAGGATAGCAGCATTTTGTGAATTGGAAAACTAAGAATATATCTAGATGGATGGATATGGATAAGTGCCAGTCAGAATGGCCATATTTGGAGTTGTTAGGTGCTAAAATGGTATTCAACTTAGTACTGACACTGATCCCCAATAGTGGGGAAAGGCTGAGGGTAGAGGACTATGCCCTCCACTTAAAATACTGTAGGGAGCCCATAGAAGCCAGTCATGGGTAGCAGGTCTTGTGTCTCATATTCATTCAGAGTATTTTCCTGTTCAACTGCTCTACCCATTATTTTTTTCTGTTTTTCTCTTTCTGATAATCCCCACACTTCTTTATGATCTGTTAGGACATTTTTCTCAGGATCACTTAACTCTCCTCTGACTGAAAACCAAGAGCTTTGTGTCAGTCCTTTCTACTCCTAGTTCAGCCATATTTGGACTACAGGCTCAAAAAAGATAGCTGATAAAGAATGTGCTGAGTGACTCCAAAAGACTCTAGAAGAGCCCATTCTAATAATGGTGAGGTAGAGAGCCCAGTCAGATAAGATATTGGAGTGAAGCACGAAGAGCAGAATGTTGTAACCCTCCCTGTGGAGAATAAAACACACCAGGTCCTTCAGATATATGCGTAAAGAAGATTGATGGTTTGTTGATGTCACTATTACTTAAAATTCTGTCTATAAATATAACTAAGAGCACCTACAGGTGTGAAGCACCAGGCCTTCAAACCCTGTTTTCAAAAATTGACAAATGAAGACCTGGAACCAGATAAATTGCAAGTCTACAACATGTGGAAATGAAGAGCAGACTCAGATTTTCAAGCCATGGAAGTGTTCCTAGGAAATCTAGAGCAAGTTATTCTGTTTCAGAAAATAAAGCGCTGTGAATTTAGTAGTTTCTCAATACTCAATTATGATATCACCAAAACTGAGACTGGGAGAGTCTAGGTGAGTCAATAAATTTTACTGGGTCTTAAATTCCCCATCTATCAAATGAGATAATTAGAATAGATGATCTGTAAAGAGTCCATTCAGCTCCAAATTTATGATTCCATGAAATACTTAAAACAATTATTTATTGTGGAAAAACTTTTAAAGGCATAAAAGGTATGGAACAACATAAGAAACTCTGAAGTACCAATCACTCTACTTCAACATATATTCAATTATGGTTTTTTTTAGTTAAAAATTTTTTATTGATTGATTTTAGAGAGTGAGGAAGGAAGAAAGAGACAGAGAGGGAGAAATATCGATTTGTCTTTCCTCTTATTTATTCATTCATTGGTTGATTCTTGTATGTGTCCTGACCTGGGGATCAACCTGCAACCTTGGCATATCTAGGACAACACTCTAACCAACTGAGCTACCTGGCCAGGGCTTCATCCAATTGTGTTTTACCTAAACCCCACTTACTTACCCTCCCATGGCATTATTTTCAAGCAAATCTTAGACATCACCTGAAATGCATTTTAATAAATTATCTTGGAGTCTATAAATAACAGATCAGGTAAAGCCAGTCTTTTCCTGGATACCTTCTCTCATTGCAATTGTAAACACTATCATTAAACTCAGCATTATAGGATATAAAGTATCATATGCTAAACCCAGTTATATTCAGTAAAGGAAGAGCTACCATTAATGAGCACTTGCTGTCTTCCAGGTATTATAGTTATCTATTGCTGTGTAAAATATGACCCCAAACCTATGTAGCTGGAAACAAGAAAAATTTACTATCTCATAGTTTCTGTGAATAAAGAATCCAGGAGCAGCTTAGCTGGGTGATTCTGGCTCAGAGTTTGTCAGGAGGCTGCAATTGAGGTGTTTGGCTGTAGTCATCACAAGGCACAACTTGGCTAGGATTCAATTCTGAATTGACTTATAGGGTTTCAGGATAACATGGTAGCTGGCTTCCCCTTGAGTGAGTAATCCAAGAGGATGAGACAGAGAATCCAAGGCTGGAGCCACAGTCTTTTTTTATAACCTGATCTTGTTAGAGAAATTTCATCACTTTTGATGTATTCCTTATGTTAGAAACCAGTTACCGTATTTTCAGACTATAAGACACAGCGGACAATAAGACGCACCTAGGTTTTAGAGGGAAATAGGAAAAAAATTTTGAAGCAAAAAATGTAGTAAAATACTTAATACCATAAATAACATAATATTTCACCAATGAGAGCAGGGTAAGCTACATTTGGACTATAAGACGCACCCCCATTTTCCTCCCAAATTTTTTTTGGGGGGATGTGTCTTATAGTCTGAAAAATACAGTAATAAGTCTATCCCACACTCAGTGGAAGGGGATTACACAAGGGCATAAACCAGGAGGAAGGGATCATTGTAAGGTACAATGAGAGGCTGCCTATCACATGATAAGTACTTTACTGATTACTGAACTAGTCCGTTTGATAGTTATAGATTATTATAAATTAATAAATAATTTTAGTTCTTATAAATATCATTCTACCCACTTTACAGATGAGCAGAATGAAGTAACTTGCCTAAGGATGGAGTAGAAGATAGCAGGGGATAAACAGACTGATTTATTTCAGTCATTCATATTATTTTCTAAGAGCCTATTATATATTGGTTATTCTGCTAAGTACTGGGTTTTGGAAGAAAAACAAGACATGTGAATACACATATGTAACATATGTCAGCCCTGCTCTCACAGGGCTTACAATACAGTATGGGATTCAGACATTAAGAAATTATAAAAATAATTACAATAATCAGATTAAGCTGCCGGAGGTATATATAATACTTATGTTAAACATGGGATTGAACAAAACAGATAAAAAGAAGTATAAAAGTATAAATGTCTTTGAGTATTTCTGTGAAAAGCAATGTTTAGAAGTTTTTGAAGAGAGGAAGATGAAAATAATGCAGCATGCTGCAGCATTGAAGATGGCATCAAAAAAATCTTATTTTAACAAAAACTCCAATATTTCCATTCAATTCTTTTCCACTGCTGTTCCACAGAAATGTGTACTGACCATGCCCAATCAGATGTCTATATTTTCTTCTGCAAAAGGTTGAGTGATTCTTCTTCCTTGTATCTATATAGGCTCACCTGAAACTGTGATACTGTAGCGGTTATGACAATTATGTTGTTATTGGGCTCTCCAGCTTCCCTCTCACTTTTTAGACAAATATTTATATGTTAAAAATTAAAATGAATTTATTTTAGCCCTGGGCACATAAGAGTGCAGATGAGAAGGCTGCTGAATCAAGGGCTTTCAAATTTCAGAATAGCTGCTTTAAGACAAAAAAATTAGGCCCAAACTATATTGCACAAGTTCATTCTATGAAATTTTGGGTGGAAAAAGGCAATGAAAATTTATGGCAAATCTATAGGACAATTAAATAGTGAAGCTAATTAAAGAAATTCTTAGATCCTACATTGCCAATTAAGAAAAACCGGTCAATCAAATGGAAGAGATATACTGGCTTCTTTCATATTCATTTCTGTGGGTAAAAAAAACCAGGAAAAGAGGAAAAAACTCTTAATCTACGAGTGTTAATAAAATGTACCCTTAAAATTTTTTGTCTATATTAAATGTTTTTATTTACTTATTTAAAAGATTGTGTTTACTTTTAGAGAGAGGGGCAGGGAGGGACAAAGAGAGGGAAAGAAACATCAGTGTGTGAGAGATACATCCATCGATTGCCTCTTGCATGTCCCCAGCTGGGGACGTGGCCTGCAATCCAGGCATGTGCCCTGACTGGGAATGGAACCAGCAACCTTTTGGTGGACAGGCCCACACTCAATCCGCTGGGCCACACCAGTCAGGGGTATTTTTATTTACTTAAAAAATTTTTTTAATCCTCACCTGAGGACATTTTTTCATTGGTTTTAAAGAGAGAGAAAGGGGGAGCCTGGAGGAGGAGGGAGAGCGTGGGAGGGAGGGAGAGGGATGGGTAGCAGAAGAGAGAGGGAGAGAGAGACAGAGAGAGACAGAGAGAGAAACATCCATCGGTTGCCTTCTCTACACACCCACCCACAACCCAGGTATGTGCTCTGACCAGGAATGGAACTCTCACTGTGACTGTCTACCAGATGATGCTCCAACCAGGCCTATATTAAATGTTTTAAAATATTTTATTTATTTTCAGAGAGAGGGGAAGGGAGGGAGAAAGAGAAGGAGAGAAACATCAGTGTGGGAGAGAAACACCAATGGGCTGCCTATCGCAGGCCACCAACTACCTGGCCCACAACCCAGGCATGTGCCCTGACTGGGAATTGAACTGGCCATGCTTCAGTTCACAGGCCAGTGCTCAATTCACTGAGCCACACCAGCCAGGGCTAAATGTTCTAAACTATCAAATAATTTGACCTTGAGAAAGGAAGGACAAAAAGTCCACAAGCTAAATTTCTAAGCATTAAACTTCTGTTTACATTGTCAATGTCAAAGTTTGGTTTCTAATGGGCTCAAACTGACTCTAAAACATTATTAAATAAGCCGTATTTCTATTGCTGTGCATTTCTACTCAGTTGATTCAGGCTGCTAATGTGGTTAGGAAAACAGTTTCTGCTGTTGGCTACGAAATTCAAATTATCCATACATGCAAGAAATTTCAGAAGTAAATTGACAACAGGGCCCTCACAACCAAGGTCTCATTTCATATTATCCTTTTTTAAAGATTTTATTTATTTATTTTAGAGAGAGGGGAAGGGAGGGAGAAAGAGAAGGAGAGAAACATCAGTGTGTGAGAGCTATCCCTTGCCTCTCACAAGGCTCCCAACAGGGGACCTGGCCTGCAACCCAGGCATTTGCTGTGACTGGGAATTGAACCAGCATTTCAGTTCAAGAGCAGGCGATCAACCCATTGCACCACACCAGCCAGGTCTGATTTCACACTTCTTGTCAAAAACACAGATTGAGAGAGTGAATCTCAGGAAAATTGTCCTTATATGTGAGTACTCATTAAATGTGTACAAATCTTACCAGCTCCAATTTTGACTTGCCAGGGAATCTAGGAAGTCATCCGCCAAATTCTGGGAGGGCGGGGGAGGGGCAGGAGGTAACAATTTGCCTAACTTGTTTCAAACCATTTGCTTCTCATCGAATAACTAATTGTTATTCTTTCTCACTATAACTTCAAACCGTTATCAAAAGTATCTCGCAAGATTTGCATTAAGGCAAACGGACCATGCATATATTCTGTGGATAAGGAAGCTACACTTACTTAGGAGGCAGGCGAGCACTGATTATTTAAATGAGCGATTTCCACATTCGGAGTTCCCATTCTGAAATCTCGGCCGAGATGGTGACGCGGCGCGCGGCCAAGGGCTCTCACCGGGCGCTGCAGCCGGGAAGCACCAGGCGGCGGGCCTCTCTCCGGCCTCGGAGGCCCACAGTCATGTGTGGAAATTCTAACTCCCACCCTGGGAAGGAATCGTCTGGTCCAGAGACCTGCATTCCTCCCTGCACTCTCCTCAGTGACTTTGAGCTATTCGGCGTCACTTTCCCCACCTTGAAAAGATCCGAGAAGCAGCCGCCACCTGCCTGAGGCCAAAACAGTGAACCTACAGCCCAAGGTGAGTCTGGGCCCGGAAAGAAGGGATGCAAGGTAGCGCCCTGGGCCCTTTCTCCTCCCCAGTTTCTGCTCGTGCCCCGCAACTCAGACGCGAAGCAGGGGCTGGCCAGCTGGCCCGGCTGGTGACCCCGTTCGCGGGGGTCGCGGCGGGCGAAGAGGAGGGACCGTGGCTGCAGGGCCTCGGCCCTCCCCCGGGGGCGGGGCTCGAGCGCTGCCCCGCCCCCGCATCCTCCCTGGCCCACCCCTCCCCCACGCCCTTTTCCACCCGCCCCCGCAGTAGGAAAAGGAGAGGGAGGAGGGTAGCAAAGTGCTGTTCTGTGGAAAGGGGCGGAAGGAGAGGGGGAAAAAAGAGAAAAAGGGAACAGAAACATGGCCGTCAGCTGTCTGGATGGCCGGGCCTCAGGCAGCTCCTAGGCGACCCGCTGCCCGTACGGCTGGCCTGTGAGAACAGGCGCCAGCGCGGGTTCGCTCCCTCGGCCGTTACGCCTCGCTGCAAGCGGCGCCCCTCAACACCCAGCCTCTGAGGCGGCGCAGGCGCAGATAGGGCTGTGGCGACGACTGCGGCGGCGGCGGCGGCGGCGGCCGCGAGAGCAAGTCCCCGCCCGACCCTGCCCGGCCCTGCCCAGGGCGCCTAGACCGCGAAGCCGGCGCTTTCATGCCCCAGAAAGGGGCTGTGTCTGGGTGGCGCTGAAGGAGGAGCGGGCGGCAGGTGAGTCTGCTGCGAAGGGCCTTTTGCGGAGGATCCCTGTGTGCGCCCCCTCCGGGCCCGTGCTCCCGTGCGGGGAGGGCACTGGGCAGGTAGCAACTCGGAGGTGGGGAGTTCCGAAGGCCTACCTGGATGGGGTGCCCGAGCTGGCGGAGAGTGGCTGGGGCTGGCATTCCCGGCCTGGTTTCTTCGGGGTTTCCGGGGGCAGGGAGTCCCCGGAGCCTGCGGGGCGTGATGGGGAGAGGCTGCGCCAGGGCGGGCCTCTCCGCGCCGCCGGGTTCCTGAGAATTACTTGCGTGGAAGCGCGAGGAGTCTGGGCCCTGGGGACTGCCGGGGCGACTGCCGTCTGGATGGGGGCAAGATGGGGAAAGGGCGGGCTTGGGGCAGTTTCTGAGGGGGTGGTGGCCGAGGCGGGCGTGGAGCTAGGGATTCTCCACGGGGATCGCGGGACACAGCGAGGGAGAACTGGGTGCTTGGGCAGGTGTCACAGGTGAATTGAGAGCATTTCCTCCTCTGTCTTACCTTGGCCGTTCCTCAGGACTTCTTTGTTGGGGATGACTTTAAGGAAGGCAGGTTCCGTGCAATTCTAAGTGACTAAACGCAAGACCAACTCATGAGCGCCTAGTGCTGACTCTTGTAAGGCGCTGTAACTTTTCTGTATTGAGGATGCTGTCGTTTTATCTCCTCTTTTCTGCTGCATAGACCTTCCCCTCCCTACGACCGTGCCTCATCAGTATAAGGAGTAACCCAGTTTTTAAATAGCGACCGCACCCCCCCCCCCATGTATTTGTTTCACACGGCAAAATTTAGGGCAGTTACCGCAGTTACTTGTGCAAATGTGAGGGAAAGTGTCATCTTCAGTAAGGAACCCTCAGCAGTCTGTGTTTTTGCCTCAGATTTGTCAGGCCTTGTCGTCTGGAAATTAATGGAAGTTGCCTGCTTGTGTGCAAACCAGTGTTAAGGCGGTCTCCTGAGGCTCCAATTTACAGAAGTAGGTTTTCACTTTCGGTCTCCGGTTTGGAAGTTGAACGGTGTACTATTGTAAGATAGGGAAGAATATTTGTGCTTAGGCGCTAATTTTTCAAATATTTGATTTCAGGTGATCACGTGTATCAAGCAGCTATCTGAAATGCAGAGCAGTTTTCTATGTACACGTGATAAAGGAGCAAAATTAGTTGCAAAAGGAAAACATCTCTGAGCCTTAATACCATTTATTGATCAATATAACCATGCAAAAAAACATCTATTACTTTATTTCCTTGATATTTAAAAAAGTAAACTGCCTTTTTGGTGTGGGACTAGGAACTCAGAAATGAACTTCGATTTCTATTCATGCGGAAGCCTCTCATATAGGTTGCTTTGACTCGTTCTTCTAGTAATGGCAAACTCCGTCTACACTTTCCCCTCGTTGATATCTCCTGTGGACATTTTGGATTAGGGATCTGAACTTTTGTATTACTGATTTCAGGAAACTGATAATGTCATTTGAGTTTGACCATAGTACCTCACTACGTGTACTACTGTTTAGACTGGTTAATTTGGATAGTAGAAAATCTATGATCTTAGACATGTTGAAGTTGTATTTTGGAATATTTTACACTTAAATAATTTGTAAACTTGTGCATTCTGTTGTGGAAAGTAAATATAGTATTTTGTAGTATAAACTTGAGCTTCAGCTGAAGAAATTGGCAGTAGAGTTGATGTGTGAAGATTGTTCGTAAAACGCAATTGTTTTAAATTACAAGGAACTCCAGTGATGTGTAGGCTGTAACAATTCATGGTACCAGATTTGGAAGTTGTTTGAGATATTCTCTATAAAGAAACATGTTAAGTATTTGCAATAAAAGCTAATTTGTAGCTATACATAAGGGATTTTGTATGGTAAATAATAACCCAACAAGGCACCTTTGCTCCTTATATGTCTGCCAGTTAAAGACCAAAGCATTTTGTTTTTTTCATTGGAGTTTCTTGCCAAGACAGATAATGATTTCACATTGACTTTGCTGCTCGGTTTGAACGTTAGGTTTCAATCTTATCCTTGCAACTTAAGCACAGATTGTAAAGTGAAAAAGAAAGCTGCTGAGTCACAGAGATAGGTTGTTTCATTTGGTCTTTCTGATTTAAATTTCCAATATAATATGTTTACTGAAACTTAGGGCAAATAAACTTTCATAGTAATACATAGATTGAAATTTTATCTTCTCTATACGATGCCACAATTTGTACCTCTTTCAGGTTGTCAGTTTGATAGATTCGTAATAATGGGATGTTTTGTTGGAATTGGAGATCCCTTTATAAGTTTAAACTCTTATAAAGCTTTATAAGAGTTAAAACTTGGAGAAAGAGTTGTAAATAGTATAGCTGGTGTGAACTAGTAGGTCTCTGGCATTATTATTTGAAATTTAAAACGGTATTTTTGTGGGGCAGTGTTAGATAGTTTATAAACTTGTTTTTTCTACTTATATTTGTATATAATACTTATATAAGTAGGAGTAATAGAGCCAAATGTGGCATTTGAAAATCTTTTTATTGTAAAAGAATATAACATAATGAAAGGAAGTTAAAAAAATAATTCTCTTATCTTATATTTACATTTTTGTACTTTAATTGTATTATACTTGTATAATATATATTTTAAAATATTTATTTTCTTTTTTCCAATGTATTTCAGGTATGCAGCATAATAGTATACTTGCATAATGTATTAGTGTAATATACTAGTTATATGTATGCTTGTTTATAATTCTGTTAATATTTATGTAATTGTCTTTTTAAACATAACGTGTTTTTACTTCGTGCTGTGTATTACTCTTAACGGTTTTGTAATAGTTTTATTGCACAGTTTAACCTTTTCCTATTTTTTGACATTTTAGTAATTACACTTTTTCTACTCTTAAAATAATGCTGTAATGAAATCGCTTTGCTAACATATAGTCCAAGACAAATTTCTTTTTAAATCTTTGAAAAAGGTTTTTTTTGTTTTGCACTGACTGGTGTGGCTTAGTTGGTTGGAGCAACCATTGCCCAGTAACCAAAAGCTTGTGCGTTTGATTCCAGGTTGGGGCATATAACTAGGTTGAGGATTTGATCCCCGATCCTGGTCCAGGCTCATATGTACCCCGTATGATCCCAGGTCTGGGCGCCTGTTGGAGGCAACCATGGTTGCTTCTCTCTGGCATCATTGTTTCTCTTTCTCCCTTCTTCTCTCCTTTCCTCTCTCTCTAAAAGCAATGAAAAAAAAAATGTCCTCGGGTGAGGATTAAAAAAAAAAAGAAAAAGTATTTTTTTTTTACTAAAATATTCTGTTTAAAATTTTCAGTTACAGTTTACATATTATTTTCTATTAGTTTCATGTGTACAGTGTAGTGGTTAGACAATTATATAGTTTATAATGTGTTCTCCCTGATATTTCCACAACCCCTTGGCACCATACATAATTATTACAATATTATTGGGTTGGCCAAAAAGTATGTTATGATTTTTCTGTAAAATAAAAGACACATTTTTCATTTGCACCAATAGCTTTGTTGATTTGGATATTTTGCTTATGTTGGCTATCTCCCACTATTGGCTTCTAGTTAGTAGAGGCCAGGAGTGCTGCTGAACATTTTCCAATGCATAAGACAACCCCACAGCAAGGAATTATTTGACCAAAATGTCAGTAATACCAAGAGACTTCCAAAACCACTTTTGACACTTTTGATCAGTCAGAGCACTCTCTCCATACACTGCACAAATCTTTTTTGCGTTTCAGTTGCGTTTTTACTTTTCTTCAAATATTAAAGCATAATATGCTGAAACTGTTGTATATCTCTTCCATCTTCAGTTATTAAAATGGCCACACAAAAATTCACCCATTTTGATAAGTTTTTTTTATTGCACGCTGATATGACAGCTGTCACAGTACAATCTAACAAAATTGTTTTGAGTGAAGTTAAAGACAACTAAGCACTACTAGAGCCATTGTACAGAAAAAAAGTAATGGACTTTTTGGCCAACCCAATACTTACCATATGCTGTACTTTACATCCCTGTGACTATTTTGTAATTACCGATTTGTACTTCTTAATCCTTCACCGTTGAAAAATATTTTTTGAACTACTTCCTTTGCAGTGGATCTTTAGGGCTTCTATATTACAGTATTTAATTGAGAACAATTAAAAAGCAAGGTGGAAGACTGTAGATGTGTGTATTGAGTTGAATCCATTGTGTAGGAATCAAAATATAAATTTATAATTCTCCATTACTGACTTGCTACAAGTTTCTGTGTCTATTAATTTTACTTATACAATGTAATAAGTAATATTTTAATAAGAATTCTATTTTTTAAATTTATTGATTTGAGAGAGAGAGAGAAAGAGAGAAACATTGATTTATCATTCCAACTATTTATGTATTCACTGGTTGATTCTTATAGGTGCCTTGACTAGGGATCAAACCTGTACCCTTGGTGTTTGGGGGCAATGCTCTGACCAACTGAACTACCTGGCCCTGGCCCCTCTAAGAATTCTTAATTCTTACTATAATATTGTGGAGCATGTGTTTCTAAGTGTACCTTGTTTCAACCAAACCTTACACTTGCAAATCTGGATTTATAATCTCTTGACTTACAGGAAAGTCTTTTTATAGGATTTTTATAAAAATATGACATTTTAAAGTATTCCTTGAATCTTGATTTTTTAAATTGTGTATTTGCAGTTTCTTTATGTCTTAATTTAGTGATGCCTAAATATAACAGCATGAGAGTTCTGAATATCTTTTTAATTATGAAAAAAATATTAAATAGGTACTATGATACCTGCTAGGGATAAAAAGATGAATAACACAGTCTGAATATTAAAGTCTAGTATGATAAACGGTCTTATAAATAAGCACCATAACTATAACATAACAAATCTAGAATAGAGCAAGCGATGCCATGAGAAGAGGGAAATACCTAATTATGTCAATTAGAGGTGACTTATGTAGGAGATATTTGATTTAAAACTCGAAGAATGATGTTAAAAGGCACCAAGTAATGAAAGAATGATGTATTTTATTGGATTGGCCAAAAAGTTTGGTTTTTTTTTCTGTAAGATGGCTCTAGTAGTGCTTAGTTGTCTTTAACTTCATTTGAAACAATTTTGATAGATTGTATTGTGATAACTCATATCAACAATCATTAAAAAAAACTTATCAAAATGATAAGGTCCCATTTGTTTATTCTTTCCTTTATGCCCCTAGCTCTAGGGGACATATCATTGAAGATGTTGCTGCGTGGAATGTCTGAGATTTTCCTACCGATGTTTTCCTCTAGAACTTTTATGGTGTCACGAGTTACATTTAAGTCTTTAATCCACCTTGAATTTATTTTTGTGTATGGTGTAAGTTGGTGCTTGAGTTTCATTTTTTTGGGGTGAATTTTTGTGTAGCCATTTTAATATTGAAGATGAAAGAAAATGTGCAATTTTTTTGGCATATTATGCTTTATTATTTGAAGAAAGTAAAAACAAATGAAATGCAAAAAAAAAAAGAAAAAGATTTGTGCAGTGAATGGAGAAGGTGCTGTGATTGATGGAATGGGTCCAAAGTGGTTTGCAAAGTTTTATACTGGAGATTTCTTGCTGGGTAATGCTGCATGGTGGGGTAGACCAGTTGAAGTTGATAGCGATCAAATCAAGACATTAATTGAGAACAGTCAATGTTCTACCATGTGGCGGGGTAGGAGAGGGTAGCTGACATACTCGCAGTATGCAAAGCAATGAAGTTATTGGTGAAAATGAAAAGTGTCTTTTATTTTATGGAAAAAAAACCATACAGACTTTTTGGCCAACCCAGTATTTAAATGCAAGTAATTTCGTGTTTGGCACAAGTAGTTTTGGAGGCAGTTGGGGAGTAAGCTGTGTCATGAAGGGTATTAAGAGTCAAATAAGAAATTAAGACCATGCATTGTGAGGAACAGGGAGCCATTTAATGATTTTAAGCTGTTAAATATTGTTGGATATATTGTGAAAGATGGATTGAGAGAACAGCTTGAAGGCATCTAGGCGAGAATTGAGAACAGCAGTGGTACGAATGGATGAAAAAGTGGATAGAATTGAGAACTATTATGTAATACAAATACTTTCCTCTGATTTGAACGCCCTGTCTCTTTAGCCTATCTTCTCTTGTCTATTGTGCATCTGTTATACCAACCTACTATCAGGTTCTTTCCCTTAGAGTCCTTGTACATGCTATTCCATTTACATGTTACGTTTTCTGAGAGGTTTCTCCTAATCACCCTGTCTGGATAGGGAGATAGTTATTATAGCACCTTTTTGTTTACTTCTGTAGAACTTCTCCCTTCCTCCTTTTCTTCCTCTGTCCCCTTCCTTTTTCCTTCTCTTACAAGATTGGAAGTTATATGTAATCTGATTCCTTTTTATTTATTTTTTTTTAGTATGGGTCTATTCTTTTTTTTCAGTAGTTTATATCTTTATCCTTATACCAATATTATCTTGTCTTTATTACTGTTACTTCATAGCAAGTCTTAGAATTAGGAAGTGTTTATCCTTCATTATTGTCTGTTTCTTCAAAATTGCTTTGATTATTTTAGATCTGTAGCATTTTCATATAAATCATCAAATAAGCTTGTCAGTTTCTACCAAAAAAAACCTATGAGGAAAATTGACATCTGAATGATGCTTAGTCTTCTGATACTTGAACATTGCATATCGCTCCATTTATTTGTTTTTTTTTTTAGTTTTTTCTGCAGTATTTTCATTTTATATGTCCTGTTCATATTTTACTTAATTTATCCCTAAGTATTTCATGTTCTTTGATACTGTCTTTCGTGATGCTATATTTAAAATTTTTTTTAGTTGTTAATAGGTTATAAAAAAAGTTTATTCTTTTGTATATTGACTTTGTATTCTGTTACCTTACTAAATTCATTTTTTAATTCTGGTAGCTTTTATGTAAATTTCTTAGGATTTTCTTCACACACAATCATAACGTCTACATAAAAAGACAAATTGGCTTCCTTTCCAATCAGTATACTTTTTCCTTTTTCTTACCTTATTGCCACTAGATTGGTGCTATTCACTGGAAAAAGTGTTAAGCCATGTATGTGATTTTAAGTTTTCTAGTAGCCCCACACTAAGAAGTAGCAAGTGACATTAAATTTAATACATTTTTTATGCCACTGAATCCAAAATATTTAAAAAATATTATTCACAAAGCTTCCCTAGGCTTGCCTTAAATTACCACAAACCATATGGTTTAAAGTAATAGAAATGTGTTCTGTCACATTTCTGGAAGCTAGAAATGTGAAATCAAGGCGTCAGCAGGTACATGCCCCCTCTGAGTGAGGTTATAGGAAAGAATCCTTCCTTGCTTCTTATTTCTAGTGGTTACTGGCAATCTTTAGATTTTCTTCTGAGTTGTTGAATTTATTGGCATGAAAGTGTTTATAACCTTGTTGTATTTTTAGTGTCTACAGAATCTGTAATGATATACCTTCTATCATCCCTCATATTAGTAATTCCTCCCTCTTGCTTTTTTCTTGACTTAGAAATATTGACTTCTATTGCTATTTCTTGTTCATTTTCAATTTTATTTATTTATGCTTTTAATTTTTTCCCTCTTCTTACTCTTGGTTTAATATGTTTTTCTTTTTTAGCATCTTAAGGTGGACACTTAAATCATTGAATAAAAACTTCTCTCTTTTCTGATACAAGTACTTAAAACTATAGATTTTCTTCTAAACACTGCTTTAGCTATAGCTCACATTATATTTTTGTCATTAAGTTAAAAATATTTTCTGATTTCTCTTGTGATTTCTTCTTTGATCTATGGATTGTTTAGAAGAGTGTCATTTGATTTTTAAATACTTGGGGATTTTATAAGCTATCTTTCTATTATTGGTTCTAAATTCAATTCCATTGTGGTCAGAAAACATGTCCTATAGGATTTATATTCTTTTAAATTTATCTAGGCTTGTTTTATGGGCCACCATATAGTATATCTTGATGAATTTTCTGTGTGCACTTAAAAAGAGCTATTTTGCTGTTGAGGGGAGTGTTCTGTAAGTTTCAATATGTTTAGTTAGTTGATAGTGTTCTTCAAATTTTATGTATCCTAACTGATTTTCTGTATATTTGTTCTATGAATTACTGAGTGAGGAGTGTTGAACTCTCTTTAATTGTAGATCTGTTTATTTTGCCTTTTAATTTTGTCAGTTTTTGCTTCATAGACTTTGACACTTGCTTGTTAGGTGTATACATGTTTACTATTGTTAAACCTTGATGGATTAACTATTTTATTGTTATTATGAAATGTTTCTTTTTATCCTGAGCTGAAGTCTTCCTTTGCCTGTTACTAACGTGACCAGTTAAACTTTCTTACAATTAAAATTTACATGTTATATCTTCTTCAATCCTTGTACCTTTTTGAAAATAGACTGTATTTTTAGAACAGTTTTAGATATACAAAAACATTAAGATTTTACAGAGAGATCCTTACAAGCCAGACCTAGTTGCTTCTAGTATTAACATCTTACATTAGTATGGTTTATTTGTTAACTAATTAACGGACCAATATTGATGTATTATTATTAACTAAAGTCTATAGTTTATTCAGATTTCTTTGGTTTCTCACCTAATGTCTTTTCTACCTGTTCCAGGATCCCATCCAGATACAACATTACATTTGGTTGTCGTGTCTTAGGTTCCTATTGGGTTTGACAACTTCTCTTTCCTTATTTTTGATGACCATGACAGTTTTGAGGAGTACTGGTCAGGCATTTTGTAGGATGTCCCTTCCTGTATTAGAATTTTTGTGATGTTTTTCTTAGGATTAGACTGAGGTTATGGGTTTTTGTGAGGAAAATCACAGAGGTAAAGTGCCATTTTCATCACATCATATTCAGGGTACATACTGTCAACATGATATATGACTTCGATGGTGATCTTGATTACCTGGCTGAGGCAGTGTTTGCCATGTTTCTCCACTGTAATATTAGTCCCCTCTTCATCCTTCCCATTCAGTATTCTTTGGAAGGAAGTTACTAAGCTCTTCCCACACTTAAGCAGTAAGGAGTTATAGTCACTTTTTGAAGGCAGAGTATCTACATAAATTATTTGGAATTCTCTTTTCCTTTATTTATTAAGTTATTAATATCATTGATTTATATCCATATGGATTTATGGATATTTATTTTATACTTTGGGCTATAATCCAGTCCTACTTTACTTAAATTATTCCAGCTTTGGCTATTGAGAGCTCATTCAGTTGGCTTCTGTGTTCCTTTAACAGATACCCATCAGTGTGGGTTTGTTTGTTTGCTTATTTTTTTTAATGAATTTGTTTATCGATTTTAGAGAGAAGAGGAAGGGAGTGAGGAAGGGGGATTGGAGAGAGAAAGAGGGAAAGAGAAAGATTGGAATTTGTTGTTCTACTTATTTATGCATTCATTCGTTTCTTGTATGTGCTGTGGTCTGAGAATGAACCTGAGCTACCTGGCCAAGGACTGTTTGCTTATTTTTTGAGTACTTACTTTCTGGCACTAAAAAACAAATGCTCCACATTTCATTTTGTATACTTCCTCTCCCAGGCCTATAATCAATCACCCAGTTCTTCAAGAATCCTTAATTCCTTTTATGGGTCAGAAACCCATATGGTGTCAGAAACCAAAATCTGTGTGCTAGGTATGCTGATTGCTACTTTACCGAAGTGTCATTGCTTCTAGGCTTTCTCAGCAGATTGAACAAGGAAATATACTTGTGTATATTAATCTATTTTGTACATATCTATAAATCTTTATTTTTTTGACTGGGTTAATTGTTTTGTTTTAAATTATATTTTATTGATTATGCTATTACAGTTGTCCTGTTTTTTTCCTCTTTAGCTCCCCTCCTCCAAAACCCCCCACTCTGTCAGACAGTTCCCCACCCTTGTTCATGTCCACAGGTCATGTGCATAAGTTCTTTGGCTACTCCCTTTCCTATACCGTACTTTACATCCCCATGGGTATTCTGTAACTACCTATTTGTACTTCTTAATCCCCTCACCTGTCACCCATTCTCCTACATCCTGCCTCCCACCTCTTTATCTTTACTTTAACTTTTGGCGTTTTAATTATGATGTGTCTTGGGATGGGCCTTTTTGTGTCCATCTTGTTTGGGACTCTCTGTACTTCCTGGACTTGCATGTCTATTTCCTTCACCAAATTAGGGAAGTTTTCTTCATTATTTTTTCAAATAGATTTCCAGTTTCTTGTTCTTTCTCTTCTCCTTCTGACACCTTTATGAAGTGAATGTAAGATTGCTTAAAGTTGTCCCAGAGGCTGCTTACACTATCCTCATATTTTTGGATTCTCTTTTCTTCTTGTTTTTCTGATTGGTTGTTTTTTGCTCACTTATATTCCAAATCATTGATTTGATTCTTGGCTTCATCCACTGTACCGTGGTTTTCCTGTAAATTGTTCTTTATTTCAGTTAGTATATCCTTTACTTCTAATTGGATCTTTTTTTATGCTGCTGAGATCCTCACTAAGTTCCTTGAGCATCCTCATAACCAGTGTTTGGAACTCTGCATCTGATAGATTGCTTATCTCCATTTTGTTTAGCTCTTTTTCTGGAGTTTTGATCTGTCCTTTCATTCAGGCCATGTTTCTTTGTCTCCTCATTTTGGCAGCCTCCCTGTGTTTGTTTCTATGTATTAGATAGTGGTGCATTGACTTTGTGTCTTGGTAGTGTGGCCTAATGTAGTAGGTGTCCTGTAGGATCCAGTGACACAGCCTACCCTATGACCCAAACTGGCTATTCAAGGTGTGCCCTTTGTATGGGCTGAGTACACCCTCTTGTAGTTGAGCATTGGTTGCTGTTGGCAGATTAATGGCAGATATTTACCCCGGCCAGTCAGCTGCAAAGACTGGCTGTGACCACTTACTACCAATCTCTACCCTCTGTGGAGGATCAGCTGTTCAGGGTCAGGGTGGTATTGCTCCAGTGTGGTCTGTAGTTGTCCACTGGGTGTGCTGGCCCTGGCGTTTTCTGGATGGTGCAGGCCAACATCAGCCCCCACCTGTGTTTGCCCAAGACCACCCTCCCTGAGCTATAAAGCAGTCTGAGATGGCTGCTACTTGTGCTGGGCTTGGAGATTTCCAGGCAAAGCCAAGCTGTGAATCTAGGCTGATAGTGCCAGGCCTAGGGCTTACTGAGGCCAGCTACTACTTGTTGGAGAGGATTTAGGAAGTTGTGAAGCATGAGCCAAGACCAGCCATTCATATGGAAAAGCAGCTTGGGTGGGCCTATAAGTTGTGTGGGTGCAGAGTCTCTGGGGATGTCCAAGGTGGGTCAGACAGTGTTAGCCAGGTTGATGGAGTCTTAGATACTGCATTAGTTTGCTGACTGTAGGGAGAGGGCCCAGGAGTTAGACAGTGGTCTCTGAGTGCCTTGAAGCCAGATGCCTGAGCCTCCCCCTGCATGCCACTGGTGCCCCTCAAGTGGCTTCTCTAGTGCCAGAGCTTGGAGGGAGTGAGTCTGGGTAGGTGAGTCTGTGTGTGGGTTCTTTAAGAGGAAGTGGTTGGGGCTCTAGCATTTTCTTCCATCAAATCAATTTCCCTTGTTTTTTTGCAGCCAGAAGTTGTGGGGACTTACCTTCCTGGCACAGGAATCCTGTACTGGGGGGCCTGGTGTGGATCTGGGACCCCTTGCTCCTGAGATATCCCTCCTGAATTGTTATCTACCACACATGGATATAGGACCAGCCCATTCTGCATCTGTGCTCCCTGTACCAGTGTGGATGGATGTGGTTTTTTTAATTGCATAGTTGTTAGACTTTCATTCAACTCAATTTCTGTTGGTTCTGAGCAATGGCTGTTCCATATTTTAGTTGTAATTTTGTTGTGCTTGTGTGAAGAGGTGAGCCATGTCTGTTTACACCATTATTTATTTTTATTTTTTATATTTTTTTAGAGAAAGGGGAAAGGAGGGAGACAGAGAGGGACAGAAACAGCAATGTATGGTTGCCTCTCACATGGCCTTCACTGGGGACCTGGTCTGCAACCTAGGCATGTGCCCTGACTGGGAATCGAACCGGGACCCTTTGGTTCCCAGCCCGCACTCAATCCACTCAGCTACGCCAGCCAGGGCTACACCACCATTTTGACCAGAAGTCCGAAGCTTTCTATTTGTAACGTCTGTATTTATATTAAGCTAAATATAAATTCGTACTGAGTTTCCAACTTTAATCTATTACTACATGGATCACCCTAGCCTTGTCCTCTTGTGTATCAGTAAATTCCTACTCTGGTAGTAGAAAACCTGGATCCCACCGTTCATCATCCATTTACGTAATTTTTTTTTTTTTTTTTAGATTTATTTATTTATTTTTAGAGAGAGGGGAAGGGAGGGAGACAGAGAAGGAGAGAAACAGCAATGTATGGTTGCCTCTCACATGGCCCTCACAGGGGACCTGGCCTGCAACCCAGGCATGTGCCCTGACCGGGAATCGAACCGGGACCGTCTGGTTCCCAGCCCGTGCTCAATCCACTGAGCTACACCAGCCAGGGCCATTTACGTAATTTTTAATCCCATTATACATATATAGCAGTATTAGAATTGTTAACTCAGACCCTGTGGGAAACAATTTTATCAACTAGAGTGCCTCTTTACAGTTCCTTTTGACTTTAATTTTATAGACTCCACTCCCTTGTAAAGTTACTTTGGTCAGCATCTTTCCCCTCCCACCACCTTCAGTGAGGTTGTTTCACACATTTGTAATACAGTTACATTCTTTTGACTTACTCCACATTCCTTCAGGGGGTACCCTGACCTCATCAATGTTTGTTTTATTTTTTTTTAATTTTGCATGCATTAAAGCTCACTCTCTGCTGTAAAGTTCTGTGAATTTTGACAAATGCATAAAGTCATGTATACATTATTACAGTATCAGACAGAATAGTTTTTCCTCTATAAAAAATCCTGTGTACTTCAAGTCTTCAACACTCTCTGCCTCATCATAAAGTACTGGAAACAACTGATGTGTTTTTACTCCTTCTGTAGTTCTTTCCTTTCTAGAACGTCATTTGAATGGAATTGTATAGTATGTAGCCTTTTCAGACTGGCTGTTTGTTTTACTTTGTAATGTGCATTTAAGGTTTCTTCACATATTTTCGTGGCTTGATAGATTTTTTAATTTTTTAAAGATTTTATTTATTTATTTTTAGAGAGAGGGGGAGGGAAGGAGAAAGAGGAGGAGGGAAACATCAATGTGTTTGCCTCTTGAATGCCCCCTACTGGGGGGGTTCCTGGCCCACAACCCAGGCGTGTGCCCTGCCTGGGAATCAAACTGGCAACCCTTTGGTTTGCAGGCCCTCACTCAGTCCACTGAACTACACTAGCTAGGGCTTTTTTTTTTAAATTATTGAATCGTCTTTTTTGATGTATCATAATGTATTCATTTACCTGTTGACGAATGTCTTCTTTTTTAAGATTTTATTTATTTTTATAGAGGGGGGGGATGGAGGGAGAAATATAGGGTGAGAAACATCAGTGTGCCAGAGAAACACTGATCAATTGCTTCTTGCATACCCCCAACTACTCGGGCCCAGGCGTGCACCCAGCTAATCTAGAATTGAACCAGAAACCTTTCAATTTATGGGACTATGCCCAACCCACTGAGCCACATCAGTCAGGGTGAAGAATGTCTTGCTTTCAGTTATTGGTGATTATGAATCAAGCTGCTATAAATATTGTGTGTAGGTTTTGCATGGACATGTTTTTATTTTTTTTATTTTAATTTTTAAATTTATTTTACTTTTCTGAATTATACATGTATTTTTATTGAATTTATTAGAGTGACATTGGTTAATAGAATTATATAGGTTTCAGGTATACAATTGTATAATACGTCATCTGTATATTGTATTGTGTGTTTACCATCCCAAGTCAAGTCTCCTTCTGTCACCATTTATCCCTCTTTTAACATCTTCCTTCCCCTACCTTGCTTTCCCTCTGTTAATCACCACATGGACAATGTTTTTAAATCAGTTGGTTAAATACCTAGGAACATGGCCTTGGCTGGTGTAGCTCAGTGGATTGAGTGCGGGCTGGGAACCAAAGGGTCCCGGTTCGATTCCCAGTCAGGGCACAT
>PVJI01021569.1:0-26843 GCA_004026765.1 Micronycteris hirsuta
GCAGTAACCAGAGGGGAAGGGGAAGGGGAGAAGGGGGACAAGGGTATTCAGGAACTGCAATGAAGGACACATGGACAAAACCAAGGGGGAGGGGGGAAGCAAGGGAGGGAGGTGGGTTTGACTGGGGTGGGGTGGGGGGAGGGTAAATGCGGACAACTGTAATTGAACAACAATAAAATAATTAAAAAAAATAAATAAATAAAATCCTCACCTGAGGATGTGTTTATGGATTTCGGGGGGGGGGGCGGGATGAGAGAGAGAGGGAGAGAGAGAGAAACATCGATCAGTTGCCTCCAGCTCACGCCTGATCAGAGATTGAACCCACAACCTGGACAAGTGCCCTGACCAGGAGTGGAACTCAAAACTTTCTGGTGCACGGGGACGACGCTACAACCCACTGAACCACCCGGCCAAGGCCAGAAACGTCCATTTTAAAGCATCTCCCTGCCTTCACTGCACAGCTCTCAGAACAGCAGCGGCCTGTCTCCCCGAGAGCCGACAGCCGCTGCCCCGGGCCCGAGGCGACGCAGGCGAGCAGCAGGCGCGCGGGCTTCCGCGCGGGCCGTGGCGGCACCGTGGCACCGGCCTGATTTCCCCGAAACAGCTCACGTGAGCTTTGTGGTGAAGCGGTGGTCTCGGCGGCTGAATCACTTCCAGGAACGCCAAGTGACTGGCAGCCTCGTAACGTGACACGGCCTGGCGCTAGGAGTGCCAGCTCTGAGCCGCAGCCGCCCGGCTGCGTCACTGTCCTCATTTGTATATTGTTTGCACCCCACATTCCCACCACCACCTCCAAGCAGTGGGGAACTGACACCCCACGGAGGGGGGGCTCTCACGATCGTTGGGCTGTCCTGATCAAAACGAGGCATCAGTGGAAGGAAATGAAACAGTCCCTCCCCCCAATGGCCACCATTCAGAGGAAAGGTGCAGCGTCTCTGAGCCTCTGCCAGCTCCTGCTGCTGACCATGACAAAGCTTTTCCCAACACAGAACTTCCCTTCCCCAGGGGCCAGGCCCATGTTTTCTGTGCCCCCCACGGCAACCGCGGCAGCCCTCGGGTGTCTGACGGGCCCCTGACAGCTTCCTGCCCCAGGAGCTGGCGGTGGGTTCATCTCAGCACCCTCGGGGCCACGCTCAGGGGGCGTCTCCTAGACACGTGTGGCACGGAGTCAAGTCTGTGGTCAGAAAACGTGACTTACCGTACGTAGTGGGGCCGAAGAGGTGTCCCTTCAGAAGGGAGTTCAGCGGGGCGCAGTGCGCTGGCCATCCGCACCACCTCTGACGCCGCCCCATGCCCCTCGGTGGGGACCCACCTCCGTGGGACGTGAATGTCACCTGTGCCACCGCCCACCTCGCTGAGGACCCTCGCCTTGGTGTTGGGTCCAGTGAAGCCCCTCCTCATGGTCCCCAAGGAGGTCCTGGGCCCCCCTTCCCACTGTCTGCACCCCGCAGTGCTCAGGAGCCTCTGCCCCTCCCCGGGCCTCCGTGGGCGCCCCTCTCAGACTGGTCGCACCCGTGGTCTGTGCGTTTGTGTGGCACTGCGGGCAGTTGTTTTTTCATCAACTTCACGGACGTGTAATTTACAGGGGTGAAGTGTCACCGGGTTGAAACACAGGCACGCCGAGGGCTGGCTCCAGCCCCCAACAGCACGGCGAGGCGCGCGCGTTTCTGTTTCCCGGCGTGTATGAAAGCCACGTTCCCACGGCCCTGCCACCTATCAGCTGTGCGATGGCACGCCGGGAAAAGCTACGCATCTCCGTCAAGTGCCTTGTTGCTGGAAAGCACCAACCATCGCCTGAGCCTGTTGGAGAAGCGGGGTCAATAGCCTTGCTTGACGCGGGGCTGCCACAGACCTTCCACCCGTGGGAAACGCACCATCTGCCAAGGGCACGAGACGAGGTGACAGACACACATCGCCGTCACAGCCCCGAGGGAGCCACCTCCGTCATCGCCCCTCTCGGCTTGTCCCCGGCCCAGGGCAGCCACTGATGTGGTTTCCACCACGGTTGCCTCGCCTGTCCTAGAGTTTCACGCACCTGCAGTCACTCAGCACCTGGTCTCGTCCGCCTGGGGTCTTTACCAGCAAACGCGACGGAGACTCGCTGCGCTGGGACGCGCGTCGGCTGAGTGTTCGTCTCACTGCTGAGCCGATGTGGGGCACCTCGCTTGCTGGCGCGCCAGCCGACCGGCATGCATGGTCTGGGGCCATCCAGAGTAACCCTCGTGGGTGAGTGCATACGTGTCCGTGGCTGGTCCACAGACCAGATGCACATTTCAGGTGGGAGAACCTGCCACGCTGCTCCCTGTGGGTGAGGGAATCCGCATTCCCTCCACCGGGGCAGCGGAGCTCTGAGGGCCCGCACCGCACACACTCACTTGTCTTGTCACCTCTTTTTTTTTTCTAAGATTTTATTTGCTTCTAGAGAGAGGGGAAAGGAGGGAGAAAGAGAGAGAGAGAGAAACATCAATGTGCAAGAGATACATAGACTGGTTGTCTCTCGCGTGTGCCCCTAACAGGGGACCTGGCTGGCAATCCAGGCATGTGCCGTGACTGGGAATCGAACTAGCGACCTTTCGTTCTCAGGATGGTGCTCAATCCACTGAGCCACACCAGCCAGGGCTTCAATTTTAGCCCTTCAGGCGGTGGGGGGGGGGGCAGGAACAGGAGCGGGAAAAGGGGCAGGAACAGGAGCGGGAAAAGGGGCAGGAACGGAGGCGGGAATCTGACGTTAATCCCAATCAATCTACTTTTTATTTGATATGTTGGGTATTTCACGCATAGAATCTTTCCTTGGGTCTTTTTATATCTTTTTATAGCTTTTCATTACCTTCCTCATCGTACTTATGCTTTCTTCTCCCTTCTCGAACACACGGAGACGATTTGCAGTATTTTTATGGTAGCTGTTGGAGCATTTTCTCGGCTCACGCTGTCACCTCCGTCATCTTCTCCATATGCACCGTCGGTCCCCGCTGGGCTGAGCTGCTCTCACAACACACCGCAGTCCCCACGCTGACACACAGACCTCTGTCCTCGAAGTTCTTGGGGCCGGAAACCCGAGGTCCAGGCGCCGCAGCGCTCCCGTCTGCTGGGGGCGCTTCCTGGCGTGCAGCGTTCCCGCTGTGCACCCACGTGGCGGAGAGCAGAGAGTGAGGACACAGGCTGGCGTGTCTCTTCTCTGAGACGAGCGCCCTGGCCCCATTCCCGAGGGGCGTGCCACCTCCCAATGCCATCACCGTGGGGGGCGGGCATCACCGAATGAATTTGGGGACACAAACATGCAGGCTGCCGCCGCCTAGACGTTTCTGTCTGTGTCCCCGATGTCACGAATTTGACATTATCAAGGGCGGGATTTTGCTGTTTCTTCAAACGATCTGGGCTCTGTTCTGGAGTGTGGTCACGTGAGTGGAGTTGAACAGACCCTCCAGCCACTCTCTCAGGCTCTATTGGGGCAGGTCCAGAGCAGCCCTGCCCGTAGGGTCATGGTCGCCCCCGGCTCCCGAGGGGGTGCCCTTCCGAGGACATCGCCCAGTGCCCGTGACACGGAGGGGGCGACACTCTGCCGGCAGGACAGGACGGTCTCCAGCCTGCGAGAGCCCTGGGGGCTGTCCTGCGCTGCTTTCCAGTGGCTCTCTGTCCAGCCGTGTGCTGCTTCCTCTTGGGGGCCCCTCCCCGCAGGGCTCCCACGTGTTCTGAGTGTGGCCCCTCCTTTCGTCTCTCGCTCTGCCTCTGCGAAGCACAGCTGCCCTGGCCTCCCCGAGACCTGGCCCTGCCTCCTCAGCTCAGCAGGAGTGCTGCTCTCTACACAGGTCGTCCTGCTCTCGGCTAGGAAACTGCTTCCCGTGTGAGCTGGGGCATCGCGGGTCTCAGGATGGCGCCCGCTCACCTTCTGTCCCGCTGCAGGGGCCATGGTCCTGCGATGTGCCTGTCTGCACACTGTCCCCGAGTGCATTGCACAGGCCTTTCTGGCTGTCTGGTCTCGGCTAATCCATCGCGGCTGGAAGTGCAGGTCTTGCTGTCATAGTTTGGTGGATGGACATGTTCAAGCTGCTCCTCTGATCACTGTGTGTCTCCTCTCACGCTTTGTCAACACGGAATGCAGGTGTGCTTCCGCACAGGCTCTCGAGCACCCGGGTAGAAGTGGCAACATGCGGCGGGGGCCCGCCCCCCCCCAGCCCCACATTCGGAGCCCTGCCAGAGCCGCAGCCCTGGCTCGCTCACTGAGGACAGCACCGGCCTTGGCAGGGGGCTGAGGGCACCGATCTGCATTGTGGAAGCGACAGAGCAAGTCACATAGCACCAGAGCGTGTTCTGAAAACCCCTCGGGGTGCCGTCTGTGGGACACCGACTTCCTCCTCAAATGCCGGGGGGTCCACACCAACCAGTGGGGGATGGGCTGGCCGGGCACGTGTAGTGGGTGATGGGAAGTCTCACCTTCTCCGCCAGAGCACCTGGCCCCTGCGTTCCTGGGGTTTTTCCCTCCTCTTGACCTTTGCAGGCCACCCTGCCAGGGGCGAGCTTGAGGAAGAGAAGCGTGAGCGAGCGGGAAGCCAGTCACATGGGCGTCGGGGGCTCTGGGCCAGCGGTTTTGTGAGGGGAGGCGTGTGACAGAGGGCGAAGCAGGACGAAAACCCCAAATGAAGACGAACCAGCAAGCGTGGAAAGGCAACGAAATCCTCCCGACTGAGGTGGTCTCCAGGGATCAGCCTCAGAGTCCCTCGCCCTTGGAACCCGCCGGACCTCCCCTCAGCCCCTGGTGAGGTTCCGGGGCCGGGCCGGTGCGGCACCTCCAGGCACCACCGCCCGCCACCTGCTCGGTGGGGCTTGTGTGCGGTCGAGTCGGCGGGCTGGCTGGTCACCCGCTGCACAGCCGTGCAACGCTCGGTGTCCCCATGCAGCCGCAGCATCCGGGGGTGTCCCCCTCCCCGTCCTCCTGCCGTTCTCCTAGGACAGACCCCCAGCGGGTCTGTCCGCACAGCCCCTCCCAGCCCTGCAGGCCCTGGCCTTCGCCCCTGTGCCCTGGCTTTCCAGGGCTGTGCTGCATCTGCCTGGCAGACGAGTAGTTAAATGGAGCGCGCAGGGGACGTATCTGTAGTTTTTAAAGATATGTATTCCTACTGCCTTTCAGACCAGAGTGTCTGGTTTAGTTTATCTCGAGAATAACCCTCACACGCAAACTTTAAGAGACCACGTGGCGCTCCCACAGGCCCGCCGGGTGGCAGTCACAGAAACGTGCCGTGAGCGACTCGCAGGCTGGCCCGCACGCTGGGCCTGTCGTCACCGCCACGCACCTCGTTCAGGGGAGTCCTGCAGAATGTGCTTCCCTGAGCTTTGCATGAAGGTTTCAGGGCGGACCCAAGTCTGCGGCTGGGCGGACATCACCCCGCTCCCGCCGTAGATCAGGCGTCGGCACGCCGCGGGGCGCGGCCCCCACGCCGGGACGAGCCTGTGCGTGTGTGTCCAGGCCTGCGTTCGCGTCGTCGGGACAGGGACGGTGGGGCCCACGGAGCCCGAAAGCTGTGCCCTCCGGCCCTGCCCTTGAGAGGGGGCCGCCTCTGCTGTGAGGGGGTGTTTCCCCGTGCCGGCGCCCCGAGTCTCCGGCTCTCCCAGAACACGGGTTTAACCACAGTGCACCTGGCTTCCTTTCTGCTTAGGCTCACCTGTCTCCTGTTAGCTCCGCCGGAGGGCTGAGGGTCGAAGTCCTTTCCCTTCTGCGCCAGGCCCAGTCCCTGCCCGCATCCCTGCCCAGCGATGACTGCGGTGAGTCTCCGCCTGGTTCGGGCGGGGCGGGCGAGTTCAGGGGGCTGTGGCTGCTTGAAATTCGTGCTACAGTTAACTCTGCCTTTGCTCGCTCCTCAGGAACCGGGGATTTACGACTACCTGTATGGGGACGAGGGCAACAGCACCACTGAGGACTACCCACTGGACAGCGACAACTTGCCGTGCTCCCTGGAGGCGGTCAGGGCATTCTCCAGGCTGTTTGTGCCCGTCACTTACTCCTTAGTGTGCGCTTTTGGCCTCCTGGGCAACGCTCTGGTGGTGATCACCTTCGCTTTCTACAAGAAGGCCAAGTCCATGACCGACGTGTACCTCTTGAACATGGCCATCGCGGACATCCTCTCGGTCCTCACTCTCCCGTTCCTGGCAGTCACGCACGCCGCCGACCAGTGGCTGTTCAGCAACGCTGCGTGCAAGCTGGTGAGGGGCATCCACACCGTCAACTTCTACTGCGGGATGCTGCTGCTGGCCTGCATCAGCCTGGACCGCTACGTCGCCATTGTCCAGGCCACCAAGTCCTTCCACCTGCGGTCCCGGACGCTGGCGCACCGCCGCGGGATCTGCCTGGCCGTGTGGGCCGTGTCGGTCTTCATCTCCGTGGCGACCTTCGTGTTCTACCAGAAGTACAAGATGCAGGACAGGGATGTCTGCGAGCCCCGGTACCTGGGCCTCTCCGAGCCCCTGCACTGGAAGCTGCTGATGCTCGGGCTGCAGCTCCTCTTCGGCTTCTTCGTCCCGCTGGTGTTCATGGCGTTCTGCTACCTGGTCATCATCAGGACCCTGCTGCGCGCCCAGAACTCCAAGCGGCACCGGGCCGTCCGCGTGGTCCTCGCGGTCGTGCTGGTCTTCCTGCTCTGCCAGGCCCCTCACAACCTGGTGCTGCTGGTGACGGCCACCAACCTGGGCCGGATGGACCGGTCATGCCGCGGGGAGAAGCTGCTCGGCTACGCCCAGCAGTGCACCGAGGCCCTGGCTTTCCTGCGCTGCTGCCTGAACCCCGTGCTGTACGCGTTTGTCGGCCAGAAGTTCAGGAGCTACTTCCTGAAGATCATGAAGGATCTGCTGTGCGTGCGGCACAGCCAGAAGCCCCCGGGCTTCTCCTGCTCCCGGCTGCAATCGGAAACCGCGGTCTCCAGGCAGAACAGCGAGAACGCAGACCACGACAACGCCTCGTCCTTCACCATGTGACGTCCCCCGGAGCCACGGGGATGTGCGCTGGGACGCGCACAATGCCCAGAGGCATGGGAACGTGAGCCAGGAGCGAGTGAAGGCCAGCGGTGTCTTCCCCTGGGGTCCGGCCTGCGGGGGCCCAGGGCAGAGCCCTCTCCAGGGGTGGGGGTGGGGGTGGGCTTTGACGCGTAGCATTTCCCAAATTTTCTTGGCTGTATTTGACAGCCAGCATCCTTCCAAACAGATGCGGGGAAACGCGGAATTGGAGGGACTTGTTTACAAACACGAACATTTTCAGAAACATTTATGAAGCCGTCATAGACCACAGCTTCTTCAGGTCATAGCAAAAAAAAAAAAAAAACAAAAAAAAAACCACGTTGCTTGAAAAACCAAAACAGAAAAACAAAACAAAACAAATGAAAGCCCGCATGCAGCTCATTCTAGGCGAGAGGTCACAGATGTCCCCGCCGCCTGTCTGTGGCAGCTGCGTAGAGACAGCGGCGGGACCGGCCTGCCGTGGAGCCTGCGCCCTGTGATGCCCTTGACGGGCGGGTGGTGGCAGACGGGCCGCAGGAGGAGCGCGAGCAGACACACGGCTGGGACGCAGACAAGGTGGCTGCGTGGGTATAGGCGACAGCTGTCCCCATGGCTCAGGCCCACGGGAAAGTGGAAGCTGGCTGTGTGTCCCTGCAGCTGGCGGTTCCCTGCCGGAGGCCATCAGACCGAGAGCTGTAGGAGACGGGCGCCCACAGCACCCAGTCAGCACCTGGAGGCCTTAAGAGATATTTGCTGAGCAAGTCATAACGAAACTGGAGCTTGCCGTGCCACTTAAAGTGTTAGGTGTGAAAAACTGCTCATCCATAGGATGCTTCAGAACAGAGAACAAGGAAACTTGGCTGAGAACAGACAGAGGAGTGCCCGTCCCCTTCTGCGTGGGGCGGGAGGGCTGGTGGCAGAGGGCGGGCTGTGAGGAGCCTCCCGTTCACCTGTGGGGCCCAGAGGCACGGCGGCGGTGGCTGGCGTTCACTGAAGCGGTCCCGCCCGGGGTCTGGGTCAGTGAGGAGTCAGATCTCACTGCTGCCCTCCACTTCCAGAAAGTTCATAGAACCCGTGTTTGGCAGTGCAGTGTATAAACGTAGCGATGTAAGAGGGAAACGTAAATGTGCGGCAAAGGGACAAACCCGCGGAGGGTCCTGACCTGCATCTCGGAGACGCTGGCGTGTTTGGTGCTGACGGACGTGTTCTTGGGGACTCTCTCTCGTCCTCCTGAGCTTTAAGTCTCTGTGTGAAATTCAAAGCAGTATCTTAGGATTCAAAGTCTGTATTTCCAAACGCGGTGCTGGCTTTGCCAGGTCACGCCGATTTGCATGTGAAGGAGAGACTGGCTTCCAGCTTCGGCGTCCCGTCTGGGGGACCATGATGTGCAGGGACCTCAGATCCTTCGAGACTGTGAGCGGCTGACTCCAGAAACCGAAGCGAAGGAGACGGTCTTCAGATGCCGCTTTCAGTGTGACGGTGGCGCGGGTATGGTCTCTGAAGGCGAGCCGGCACTTCCCACCGCCTCGGACACGCCGTGCTGTTTGGCACGGCTGGGAAATGAGCTCGTCTGTGCAACTTCAATCTTCCGATGGCAGATGCTTCCCTCTTTAAGCAATAGCCTTTCAAAATTTCAGCCACAACGAATAAAAATGTTTCCACAGTGTGCTAAGTGCTTTATTTCATTACCTAACCTCTCTTCTCTGCCTGTTGCGGGCACCAGGTAAGTTGGCACGTTGGCAACGGTGTGGCATGCCGTACGCTGATGCCCACGGGCACAGCCACGTGGGGCGGGCTCCTGCGCGGATCCCGGGGATTGTTCTTCGACAGTTCTCACGTCCCCTTCTCATGACTGCCCCCTTCTCATTGGCGTCCGTGCTTCTCCCCGTGTCAGGCTCCGGCAGGACCATAGTGTGTCTGCCTACAGTCCCCGCTCCGCCCGCGCACACCGTCCTGCCACGTCTCGGGACGCAGCCACCGGCTCCTGTCAGAACCGTGCTCCTCGGGCCGCGAGTCACACCGTGCCATCTGTCGTTAATGCCGTGATCACATACATGTGCACACAATCATGACGAACACACACATGCGTGTTTACGTATGATCGCATCTATCTCTGCTGACCAGAGAGAATTTTTCTTGGTTCCTGCTACAAAGTAGCTGAAATGCTGTCAGTAATTATTTCTGGATAAGTGAAGTTTTATCATCTATAAATCTGAATAGAGGTGGATATTTAGGCAGGAAGCATTACCGTGCAAACCCCACAGGTTGGTGAGAGGCACACAAGTGTCCTCTTGCAATTTGCACGCTGATGTGCTTCTGAGGATGGACAGGCTAGTGTTGAAATGACACCATAAAAGTACAATATTTTCAAGTCTTTAAAAATTCTGATGATATGTGCAAAATCCAGGCATTCTATAGATATCAGACAGAGCATCTGGTCTCATTAAACACACATATATGCTCACAGCGCACAGGTGCAGATGCTCACAGTGAGCAGGTGCATGTGCTCACAGTGCGCAGGTGTACATGCACACAGTGCGCAGGTGTACATCTCACAATGCACAGGTGTACATGCTCACATGCACAGGTGCGTATACTCAGTGTGCAGGTGCATTTGTTCCTGGGGCTGCCATTTCAAAAGGCTGGAGTCTGAGACCCAGGTGTGAGCAGGCGGATTTCTCCTGAGGTCTCTGTCCTTGGTGTGCAGACAGCCCCTTTTCTGTCTCCTCACATGCTTGTCCCTCTGTGCCCCCAAATCCCTGGTGTCTCCCCTGTGCCCTAACGTCCTCTTCTTATAAGGACACCAGTCAGACAGGGTAGGCCCACCTAATTACCTCATTTTACCTCAATGACCCTTTAAAGGCCCCGTGTCCAAGTGCGTCACTAGGAACCGGGAGCTGGGACTTCAGCACAGGGACTCAGGAGCTGCAGCGCAGCCCACACAACCAGGTAGAGAGTGTAGACTCTCCCTGCAAACTTCAATCCGGTGAGCACCTGTGTCCAGGCAGTGCCCTCCTTTCTAGTAGGTCGTGTTCAGATATTCGTGCCCACTTCAGTTTTTCAGGTGCCTGTCCCCACAGCATGAAGGACGAAGGACCCACGTGGCCTCAGGTCGGACTGTGCCCACCTCTTTGGCCTGCCCCGAGTCTGAGCCACCCCACCCCTGACTCCCAGTTCCTCCGAGACAGCCTCCATGTCAGGGTACCAGTGGCCTGTCTGCTGCCCCCCAACCCCACCCAGGTAGGGGGTCTCCCCACCCCTGCTGTTCTCTGACAGTACAGAGGGCAGGTCCCCAATCCCAGTGGCTGCTGTGATTGCTGCAGAGACCTCCCTCTCTTGTTGGGGTTCCTCCACTCAGCAGGCAGCGGAAGGTGGCCATGACGGCCTGTGGAGGCCAGGCCCACCCTCCTGCCCATGTGTCTTCACAGCCTGTGACTCAGGGTGGCCTCTCGCTGTGACCTGGTTCCTGGAGCAGCGTGTGATCACCCCCCATCTCTGGGAGACAGTGGCGGTGCACATTCACTGTCAGACTAGTCTCTCACCGCCCCCCCCCCTGCAGGTGCACGTCCCCTGATGCTGTCTGCACGCCACTGCTCCTTGCCCCCCAGGGACCTGGCTGACAAGGTCTGGTGCCCAGGGATGTGTGTGACACAGCAGGGAGGCTGCAGCATGCCCAGCTCACTGCAAATTGCCGATGCCTTCTGTGTAGGTGCCCTGAACTGCATTTGCTAGTATAATCGTGCACCTGACATTTTACTCCAGTGGATCGTGTGAGAGCTAAAGGCAGGAGCTGTATCTCTTCTAATCCCTTGGTCTGTTTCTCTGTTGCATCTGAGTCCTGGTAGGCAATTCAGACGGTCAGCAGGGTGCCGCAGTCCAGGCTGTCCTCATGGTCCAAGTAAGCTGCTGTGGCTCCTGCTATCACACTTCCATTCTAGCCAACAGGCAGAAGAAAAGGGAAAGTGGTGGTCTTTTCTTTAAGGGCACAACTTGAAAGTTGTGGAAGTCACTCCCTCCTCCCCTACCTCTTGGCCTGAAGTTAGTCAAGAGGCTAAACCAGGTGGAAGAAAGTCTGAGAAACATCTTCTGCTGGGCAGCCCTGAGTCCGCATGCATGTGATAACGGAGAACACGCAGCGAGCCCATCCATGCACAGGCAGAGGCAGGGCGGCTGGAACAACCACGCACTTCAGAAAGAAGGCGGAAGGCTGTCGGTTCTCAGGAAATGCCTAGTTCAGGCTGCACTGAAGGACGAAGACAAGAACCCGCAGTGAAGGCCCCAGAGAAAAGGCCAGAGGCGGGTCAGGGGGCCAGGTCAGGCCGGATGCCTCCCCCGGGCCCCCATGGGCACCCGTAAGCGTGGCCTCTCTTCCCATGCTGCCCTGGCTGCTGCTGCCATGTCCGGGACCCGTCAGCCTGCATGTTCAAGGATCACCGCCAGCATTTTGTAAGTAAGTTTCACTTTCTGCCTCGTTTTGGAAGACTTCCTGGATTATGGATATGAAGATGACATTTTGGGGTCTTTTTCCTGAAACGATCATGTAAGTAGATGAGGCAGCAAATCCTCACGTTAAGAGCGCCACTGAGGAGACCTCACGTGGTGGAGATGTGGCTTGGGAAGGTCACCGAGCCCCAGCGAGGCCCACTCACCTTCGTGACGGGACACTGCCGCCCTCTGCTGGACGCAGGCTGCACGCACAGAAACGCTCCCTGCTCAGCAGATGCGCCCACTCTCCCGAATTCCACGGGACTCAAGGGCCCTTGTCCTAGTGCGAAAACTTTACTAGGAGCTTTACTATGTTCTTTAAAAATTGGCAGAAAGGCCTTAGAATAATCAATTTAAAAAATTTGCCTGCAATATTGCTGCAATTCACTTTTTTTTTACTGCCTTAAATACTCAATAGATTGGCTCCTTTTTTTTTTTTGGCTCGGTGACTACTTACATTTTTATGTATGTGTTTGTGTGTTTGCTTTGGTTGTAACATGTCTTTGAATTTATATGTCTATGCATATGATTTAGGGAATAAGATTTATGTGTATTTTAGGGTATCTATTTTAGGACAATTTTAACTGATAGAGATTTTACTTTAAAAGATGAGATATAATTTACTCACCAGAAATTACTTCTGAAACTGTAAAATTAAGCAGCCTTATTTCTCTACCTATCTAAATTCTGGGAGCAACTGAGCCCATTTTCTGGGTAATGAGTAGAACAGCGGAGGGACAGTGGGGCATCAGGGTGGCAGCACCCACCGAGAATCATCACTGCCTCTGGTCTGTGTGGCCTGCGGCTGGGGAAGGGGAGGTGGCCATCTCGGGGCCACCTGCCAAGGTGGATAGTGGCGTTTGGTGTGGAGATTGGGCAGCCAGGCCTCGCCTTTGAGAAAAACCTTCTTGATGGGCTGCCCCTCTGTCAGCCTCAGTTCAAATGACCCCTGCCCATCAGTGAGTGGCCACAGCCAAAGGCGTGGCTCGAGAGCCACCAGTGGGGGCCCCCCATGGTCCAGCCTATCTCTCTGGCCTCACTCAGGAGCCTGGGGAGCAGAGCCGTGGGGTCACAACCATGGACATGTTTGCGACCTCGTAAACTCTCTCATCAGTAGCCCTGACCCTTCTTCTCTCTTATTTTAAACCAGCCACGCTCTCCCTTTCCCTGCGGCATTGGCGGCTGCCCCGCAGGCCACCCCCTGCCTGGCACACGGACGATGGAGCAGCCGCCTCTGGGTGAGACTGGGTTCCGGCCAGAGGCCGAGTTCGAGGGCAGCGCGTCACTGTCCGGTCCGGCCCAGCCGGTGCGCCTCCTCACTTTCTCCTGTTGGCTGCAACAGACCCGATGTCTAGGAACCCCAGAAGCCTAGTGTCTCAGCGAGCAGAACCTGCCTTAGTCTGGATTCCCATGGACCAGCCATTCCTGGCGCTCCTATGTGACCCAGAAATGGCTTTTTGTGACGTTTGACCTGTGATTGTCCAACGGGAGCAGTCCCTGTGGGCCTGGCAGTCCTCCCTGACAAAGGAACCTGCCCAACCCCCCCGCCAATTGCTCCACGGGTGACCCAGGGCAGTGCCACTGGACGGGAGCCCTCCAGACTATTCCAGAAGCCAGCATCTGCACTCAGACCTGCTGGCCTGTGCTGCAGGTGGCAGCAGCCCCCCTCCCAGCAGGCCGCAGGGGACGGGGGGGCTACTGGTCTAAGTTCTCACTGTCCCCGTATTACACAGCCACCCCCTAGCCACCTGCACCCCACATACCCTACTCCTGATTTCGGACTCTGCCCTGTGAGTTGCCATGGCAATGGGACCAGTGGCTGAGGGCTGAACAGCAGCTGGAATGTGCCCTTGGGCTGGGCTGGTGTCCTCTCGGCCTTGGCCATCCAGGGCCCTCAGGCCCCGGAGCCACCAGCCCTTCTGCCTGGACATGTAGGGGTAACCTTAAGACTAATGGAGCCTGGAACATTCCAGCAGGCGCGTATATGGCCAAGAAGGAGCCAATGGCTGACTAGGCTTTGGAAAGAGAAATGAGGAGATTCACAACTTTAAACTGACAGCACAGCCTGAAGAGGGAGGGAATTGTGGGGTTCGAGGTGGGACTGGGTGGCCGGCTGGCCTTCGCAGACGTGTCAGGGCGCAGGAGCTGCTGAGATCGGAGGGCTCCCGGGCATAGCCATGCACCTGCTGCGCTGCCAGGGGCGAGTCACAGAACAGAAACCGAAACTGGCCAATGGCAGCCAAGCCCTGGCTCTGGTCTGTCGCTTGCTGTCTGCCTGCACTTTCCTTCTGAGTCACTTCCTTGCTGGGCGAAAATCATGAGGGGACAACAAGCACCTCGTTCCTCTGCCTTTTTGAAGCAGGGAAACTTCTGGATGCAGAGCTTCGGGGCACCCAGGAGGGAGCCCAGGGTGGGGGACAGGGTTGTCCATGAACCCCAAACCTTCCATTAGGAAATACTGACCCCTCCCAGATGTGTGGAATAGAACTTGAGTCAGAGTCCCTGTGAGGTCCGGAAAGGGAGAGTAGGAACAGACATTCGGTTTAGCAGAATTTTTCCGCATCCAGCCCACTGAGTACCTACCCGCCCAGGTTCTGCGTGGAGGGTGTGCAGGTGGAAGGTTCTGTCCCCAAAGACTTCTGCCAAGGACAGAGAATAGACTGGACACTTAAACGAGCAAAGTCCTCGCTATTGGATGTGTGCAGTGGGCCAGGCACTGTGCTCGCCGTGTTATTCATTATTGTACTTGATCCCCACGAGACTCCCCCGGGTCGGTTTGTACCATCCCGGTGCTGCAGCAGAGAACGGTGGTGCGGTGCCTGATCCCGGGCCACAAAGCCCGGAAATGACAGTGCAGGGTACTGACCCGAAGGCCCTGACCTGAGCCACTAACCTGGTGACTCTCAGCCCTGGCTGCAATGGCTTCAGTGCCCAGGCCTCTCCCAGACCGACTGAGTCAGAACACTGGGCTGGCCGAGGCTCTGACATTTTCTAAATGCTCCCGGACCCGCTGAGCAGGCCCTGGGATGAGCAGGAAGGAGGGTCCCCCGCTCTGCCCATGAAACTGGCAGCAAGAGCCCGAGAGGCAGTCACACTGTGGGGTGACTTCCCCATCTTGCCAGGCTGATGTGTGAGCCAGGGGTGGGGGGGCCAGAGGGCAGCCAGCTGCAGCATCCTGGGCCAGATGCGCACCCTCAGGAAGGGTGTGTTTGAGAGGCCTCTGCGCTCAGCACTGGCCCGAAGGCCTGTCGGAGTCATGTGGGCTGCTGCGTCCCACCCAAGGGTGGATTTCTTGCAGGGACAGGTCAGAGGACTGTGCAACCTCAGTGTGGGTTTACTTGTGCACAGAGGAGTGGGCCTCGATGTCCCCCAGCGGGGAAACGGTTCCGAAATGTCTCCCAGAGAGACTGCAGGATAATCTGAGAAGGAAGGCCCGTGGGTGGTCACCACACTGTGGAAAATATTCCTATGAAGGGTCAGCTTTTTGTAAATTAGCATTGAAAGTCACACGTGCAGTCGGGTCAGGGAAGAAAAGCAGACACTTTTCCTTCAATGGAAAAGGAAGTGAACAGGCCTGGCAGGGAGGGTGTCCGTCCCACTGAGGGATTTATTCAGACGCTTCCCAGCTGCACCTGCTCGCCTGCCCTTCTGAGCCTTTGCGATTCTGTGGACTCAGGAGGAACTAAAGCCTGGGAAGGCGGCACAGCATTGCTGCCAGAATCACATCCCTGGGGACCCCCATCGTGGTGAGGCCACCACACATGGAGGGGAGAAGTGTGGGAACACGCTCGCAGCTCAGAACCCCGGAGCCCGGCTTCCCCAGGTTCATGGCCGCCCAGCTGCACACTAGGCAGGGAGAGGCACAGACGTTTTGCATTCACAAATCAAAGCCAAGAAAAGGAACATCACTTGCGCAGACCAAATGGAGTGAGAGTAAAAGCCGCCTCCAGCCTCCGCCCCTTGCCACTGAGCCCTCCAAGTACCGTCCTTCCGGTGGGGGCACAGTCCCCGCAGCAGTTCAGCCTGCAGCCGACGGCGGGGGGGTGGGGGGTGGCCCAGCGGGGGCTTGCTTCCTCCTGTCACTCTGCTGCTCTGTTCTATGCAGTAGCCCAGGGAAGTCCTGGTGAACAGAGTCAGTAATAACACTTGCTAGTTTTGCTGAAGTCTGTGGCCTGATCTTTGTGGCGCCGTCCCAAGATGCCCCCTTTGTCCAGAGTCCCTAACTCACGGTCATGCTTACGGAGGTCCCAGTAGAACCAGGGCTCGGGACCTGGCCGTCCTCAGGAGTCGGAGTCACCCGGCTCCTGGGCCTCCTGCCCTCGGCCTCGCAGGGTGAAGAAGACCTTCCGGTAGGAGCGCCTGAACGTGGGGCTGGAGAAGCAGTACACCACTGGGTTCAGCACGCTCTGCAAGCCGGCGAGGCTGCTGGCCACATTGGACGCGTGCACCAGCGCCGTCCAGACCCTGCAGCTGTCCGTCCCTCGGAAAACGGCCAGCAGGACCTGGGCCAGGAAGCTGGGCAGGAAGCACAGCGCGAACAGCACCACCACCGTGGCCAGCAGCGCCCGGGCCCGCTGCAGCTTGGGCTGCTTGTCTGAGTCTCGGAGCCTCTTCTGGAGAGTCCTCATGAGGACGGCGTTGCAGAACAAGATGAGGCTGAAGGGCAGGATAAACTGGACGAAGGACAGCGTTTCCTGCCAAGTGAGGCCAGAGGAGCCGCCCCCACGGGGCTTCCACCCTGCGCACTCAGCGGCTGGCACCAGCAGGTGTTGGTGGCTGAGGATGACCATCAGGAGCCAGACGAGGACTGAGATGCCCCAGGCCGCCCGAAGGGACAGAAGGTTGACCCTGAGCCGAGGGCGGACCACGCGGAAGTACCGGTCTAAAGCCACCGCCGTGAGGAAGGCGACGCCCACGCCTCGGCCAAGAGCCCACAGGAAAGACAGAGTCCTGCTGGGCCCGTGTCTGAGGCTGCAGGTCTTGTGTTGCAGGAGGAAGGCCGCGAGGAAGGGCAGGCAGACGGTCAGCAGGAGGTCCGCCACGACCAGGTTGAACAGGTAGATGGCATAGGGCTTCCACACCTTCAGGCGGGAGAAGAAGGTCCACAGGGCCACCACGTTGCCCAGCAGGCCCAACCCACACTCCAGTGCCAGCAGCGTGGCCACCGCCACCTCCACCGCCACACTGTGCTCAGAGCAGTTCGGGGGCGGCATGGCCTTGCCCGCTGCTGCGAGGTGGCTCTCAAGTGGCCAAGTGCAGGGGACCAGAGCCTGGGTGCCGCTCGGCCACCTGAGGGAAAGAACAGGCTTCTCCTGCCTGAGCGCTCACAGGGTCTGCCTGTTTTCAGCACACGAGAGTGCGGAAGCAGCGCTGGGCTTGAGTCAAAAGCAAACTGAAATCTCTCTGGAAAGAGGATCGTGGGGAAGGCAAAATCCCCTGCACCTCGCTTCTGTTTTGCTTTGCCTTAAAAAGAGGAAACTGCGGTTCCGTCCCATCAGCTGGTGTGACTGATCGCTGCATCCTGAGAGCCGCTACGGGAGCCGGCTGGACCGCAGCTGCAGAGCCAGACCCGGAACGGCAGGCTGCGTGGACTCCGGCCTGTCTTTGTAAAGTGACTGAGACGGGGATGACCTGCGGTTGACCGTGTCTCACGGGAGCTGAGACCCACCTGTGCGGCTCGCTTTCGCTCACTGGCATTCAGACCTGGTCCCGCCTTCCCCCGGAACCAGGTTGGGTGGCTGGGTCACTTCACAGGGGACCGATTCTCTTGTGCTTTTGCCCAGTTTCTCTTCTGCTGAGGAGACTCCCCTCCCCTCCTGCACCCCCGGGTCAGGGTCCACACCACGGGGCTCTGGCCTGAGAGCACCGTGAAACCCACGGCAGGTCGAAAGGCACGGAATCCGCCACAACACCAGGTCCCTGAGCCCCGCGGCTGCTCCGTGTCCAGGGACAGAACAATGCCGCATGTAATGGAGCCAACAGATAGACGTTGAATGAACCCTGACATCCCGCCCCACTGCTGACCTGGGTTCACCTTTGTCCTGACCCTCTGCTGACCTCAGTTCACCTTGGTTTCGTTCAGCCTGATTTTGGCTTTGGCGTTAAATGGGCTTTAGTTCTAGTTCTGGTTCTTCCATGTAGCAGCACCGTGACTGGGGGAAGCAGATAAACGTGGGTGCACCCCAGGCCCCTCACCTGAGAGATGCAGGGGCTGGTGCACATTGAAGATGCAGGTACAGCGCGGTGCACCGCATCCGGGACATCGTGGCGCTGTGGTTGTTCGCAGCGGCGCGTGGTTGCAGTGGACTGCGCCGCAGCGGGGCAGAGTGGCTGCAAAGTTCAGCTCTGTTTTATGGATGAAGAGGTGGAGGTACAGGGAGGGGAGGTATTTGCTCAAGGCGACAGACCAGTGAACATGGGGGGCGGGGTGCTCCCAGCCCAGGTTCAGCCAGCGTGGGGGGCTGGACCGGGATGCCCAGCTGCCACCCCGTGGGCAGGAGCTTCACTGCTGCACCTCCGAAGTCCCCGGAGCTTTGACCCGCACGCCCTTTCAGGGGCGTGGCTTGTGCGTCTCGGAGTTTGGTCCTATCAGAGTTCCTCTCCAGCAAGACCACTAGCCCACCTATCACTGGACTCAGCCGCACGCAGGTTCAGCTGCTTCTCTGTTTTCTAAAGAAGTCCTGCAAGCATCGGAATGGTAGCAATGTCTCAGCGGGGCCCCCACAGTGACACCTATGAACAGGGACTCGCCAAGTGCAAGCCGGTCATAAACAATTCCTGGGACACGGGAGAGGTCGGAATTCTGCCCTGAGCGCTGGGAGAGGGCAGGCAGGAGACTGTGGCCGCCCGCCTGAGAAGCGACACCCAGAGCGCCTGGTTGCTAACCCAGCCCTGGGGGGTCTGGGGGTCTGGGGGGCGGAAGGTGCACAAACACAGGTGAGTTAAATCTCTTTCCCAAACACGCTGAAACCTTTGGCGGACCTTACAAGCCACTCCTTAATGACAAATTTCAACTTATGCCCAAACTTTCTGAATTATAGGTACTCTACTCATTAGGTCAAACACAAACATTAAGAATTACATATTTTCCTTTTGAATATAGGAAATCAAAGTGAAAATTTTTATTTAGATCCAGCTTTTTCTTGACACACAGATTTATCTTCCCTTCTCCTAAAAGATTGAATTGTCCTTACCTTCCTCTCTTTTAAAGTTGTGATATTTGAGCTGCTCCCTTCAGGATCTTGCCTGATTAAATCTTACAGCCCAGAAACACTATTTTCAATCACCATCACTATTTCTTCAATACTCTGCCTACTTAGGAAACTTCTCTGCTCTCCCGCCAATTTATGAGGCGTATATTTTATTTCTATACTTGTTCTGAAGTTTAAATGGAAATGGAATCACTGCTTTAAACGTGCACCACAAATTTAATTCTATCAGTGTTTCCTTTCCAGTTTTTCTTTTATGTCTAAAGGTGACCAGGGGAAGACTGTGCAGACCGAGCCCTCACTCTGACCTCGACTTTCCCGTCACTGGCTGTGAAGTCAGCCATCTGTGAGTTTGGAGGGAGGACCCCCGCCCCTGCTGGTCGCCCCCTTTCTGACACCAGCAGGGAGGCTGAGCATCCTAGAAGGACTCACAGAGCTCATCGCATGTGGCTCTGCTCAAAGGTCTGTTTGGTGACAGAGAAAGGACACAGGTTAGGGTCAGCCAGGGGAGGAGGCACGTGGGACAGAGGGTGGGAGAGTGACCGGTGTGGGGCCTCCGGGTACTCTCCCTGGGGGGTCAGGACAAGGTTACCTTCTCTGCACAGATGTGTGATGACACACGCAGCCCACTGGGACCCCGAGCCTCCGTGTCCAGAGCCTCCATTGGCGTGGCCCCAGCCCCCAGCCCCTGGGCAGGTCAGGCGGATACTGTGTGACCCCACGTCCCTGACATGCCCCACAACTACTGCTGGCTGGCCCAAGCCCCTGACAAACAGAGATGCCCTGACCAGCCTTGACATTCCAAGGGCTTGGAGGTGACCTCTCAGCAGCTGAGGGCGAAGGTCAGACCTCTTTGTGGGCACTTAAATTCTTTATTGCACACTCATTTATTCAAATAATATTAGAACACATGGTGATTCATTTTGTGCTGAGAATACACATACTTACAATTCTTATAATACTTCCTAATTTTACGAGACGTGTTCCAGTTAGGGGAGATGCATAAAACAACGACAGGACACCCTAAACGTGCAATGGAAGTGGGAAGGAAGGGAATGCCAGGCCAGTGAGCCAGGGTGGGACCCCGGCAGGGAAAGGGCTCCCAGCAGATGGACCCTAAGCCCTCGTGAGAGAGCACAGTCTGCTGGGAGGGCTGCCGATTTTTCTCAACCTCAGTGACTTCTTGTAAACTCTCAGAAGTTCCTCACATTTCATTTTCTTTTCTGGGTCCCATTTCCAAGTGACAGCCAACCCCTGGGACCCTGCTTCCCTCCCAGTCAGGGACATCTGAGTGTCGCCTGGCTCCCCTCGGCCTTAGGAGAAAGCAGCTGTGGGCACTCACAAAAAAAGGACTCATTTCAGTAAAAGAAAGAGGAAGTTCCAGCGCAGGGCCGGGAGCTCACAGGCTGCGGCGCAGCCCTCCTGTGTGTGTGGTGGGTCCTGAGCGGTCGTCTGAGTGTGTGGCTGGTGCTGAAGAATCTCAGCCGCCTCAGGGCAGCCTGCGTGCGTGTGTCATCAGAGAGGTGGATGGCCGACGGACGTCTCAGAGTTTCCGGCCTCAGAACATCATTAGTGTTAGAGAAAAAGTTCAGTCCTACAAAAACAAACTTTTCCTGTACAATAATTGCACTGCACCTCCACCCCTGGGTGAAAACTGTGCAGCGTGCAAACATGCCCCTCGTCAAGAAGCTGTTTCCCTCCTCTTTTCCTCCTCCTCTTTCTTTTATTTTTTTAGTGCAGGTTAAAGTCAAATGTGGAGTTTCAGGCTGAACGTGATGGAACCTCCCTGAGCAGACTCCCCAGCGCAAGCGCACGCCGGGAGCTGCGTCAAGAGGTGAGACGGTCACGTGTGGCCAGTGCTGGACACTGGGTTCAAAGGGCCCTTTTCGGGGTCATTGCTACTGGAGAGATTGTTGGGATACATCAACGTGGCATTCCTGACGGTTTTTGTGTGAAACTGGTAGTTTTCTTATTTGGCAATATTGCTTTATTTTTTCAATTGTCTGTTTTATTGAACTATTCTTTTAAACAATTAGGTGTCCTGGGGTGACATTGTTCAGCAAGGTCAAGTGTGCAGTTCTGTGATCGGATACTGCACCGTGTGCCCCCCGCCAAAGCAAGTCTCCTTCTGTCTCCACATACTTGGCCCCTTTCCCCTCCCCGCCCCCTCTGGTGACCCCCACACTGTTGTCTGTGTTGATGAGTCTTTGCTTGTCTGTCTGTCTCGTTTGTTTATCTTTGACTTTCAGTCCTACATCCCACACAGGAGTGAACTCACGGTTCTCAGCTCCTTCTGTCTGACTGGTTTTGCTCAGTGTGACATTCTTGAGGCCCATCCGTGTCGTCACCAAGGGCGTCTTTCATCTTTTCTCATGGCTGAGTGGTGTCCATTGCATACATGTGCCACGTCTCCTTCATCCAGTCCTCTCTCAAAGGGCACTTTGGTGGTCTCCACGTCTTGGCCACCATGAGTGATGCTTCTATGGATAAACGTTTTCAAATTTATCAGGGGGACACCCAGAGGAGGGGTTGCTGGGTCAGAGGGTAGCTCTATTCTTAATGTTTTGAGGAACCTCACACTGTTCCATAGAAGCAGGGTCCCCGCTCCACACGTCACAGGGAACTGTCCCCGGGCAGGAAAGTCGATGACTGGACAGTGGGAACCGCCCTTTGTCCGACCCAGACAGGCACGCTGACAGGGGATGGGTTTCTCAGCACCAAACAAAGCCGTGGTCTCCTGGCCCCAGGTCTCGGCGCCCGCTGGCCAGAAGGCCCGCGTCTGGGAGGTGCCGGGCTGACTGCGCCGCCGGGCCCAACGTGGCCCATAGCCCGGGGCTTGGGGTCAGTTCTTACACTGCGGGTGCACGCATGTGCGCACCCCCGGTACCCCGATCACCACACACACAGGGCTCTGGGTGGGAGGCAGTGCCGAACACGGTGTCTCCCACTCACCCCACCCTTGCAGGAGTCGCGGGGCTGCTTAGATGGCACGGTGCTGGGAAACGATAGTACTCTGGTCGCATCTGCTGTTTAAAGCTGCGCACCTTGCTCTCTCCGCGTGAGCATCTCTTCCAGCGTGCTGTTTGTTGTGACAACAAAGACAGTTTATCTTTCTTCAAGAACAAGTGTGGGACGTTTACACAGCAGACTACAAGCCCATAAAAAAGAAGGAAATCTGGCCTTTTGCTCCAGCATGGATGGACCTGGAGTGCATCATGCTGAGTGAAACAAGCTGGTCAGAGAAAGACAATTCCCACGTGCTTTCATTACTGTGTGGAGTCTAATTAACAAAACAGAAACAGACTCAGGGACACAGAGAACAGACTGGCAGCTCTCGGGGGTGGGTTGGGGGAAGGATGAGAAAAGTGAAGGGATTAAGCAAAGGAAAAAACTCACAGATGCAGACGACAGTGTGGTGATGACTGATGACGGGGGGGGGAGGGTGAAGGGGGACAAGTGGGGGTGCTGGGAGACTTGCGTTGGGGAGGTGAGCACATGATATGATATGCAGATGATGTGTTATAGAATTGTACCCCTGAAACCTTTTAATTCAGTTAACAGTGTCACCCCAATGAATTCAGTTAAAAACGAATGAATGAATTAAATAAAATTTGAAGAAAGACTAAGTGCTCAGCAGGGGAGCTCTTACTATTTATTGCATATTGAAAACTGATCCTAAGCCCTTTCTCTGGCCGGCGGCGGGGGGCTTGCCGTGCCGACCCCTGTGAGCAGGGGCAGCCCACTGGCGGCACGTGGGCACTCACGCAGCTGGGGGGTGGACTGGGAAGGCGCGTCCCTTTAAGACAGGGCGTCAGTTTAGAATCAAGCCACTGTCTTCTGGTTTGCTCTGACGGGGGCAGCCGTATGGGGACATGGCCCAGAGGGACGGGCGCCTGGCCCAAGCGACCTGCATGGACGAGTGAGGTGACAGAGTCTGGCTGGGGTGGCTGTGGAGAGAGGACATCCTAGATGTGGGGTCGGAGGGTTTGGGCCCGAGGACACAGACACACGTTGTTCTAGAATAAAGAGAAAAAGTGTCCTTTACGGGCGAGAAGGAGGATCACTTCCTCCTTCTGGGTGCGACTGCCCTGAACGCTGCTGAAGGAGGAGTGGCCGATTCAGTAGGTTGTCGGTTTCTGTGGGAGGGCTTGTCCCCCCTGAGGAGACACATGCGTGACCGGCTTGTGTTGGACGGTGAGTTCTGATGCTCACAGGCAGTCGGAGGCAAGTGCCTTTCTGGTAGAGTTCGTCTACAGACCCTCCCCTCCGCCAGGTCCCTGCGCAGACGACGTCCTTGACCTCCTTCTGAGTGGGCCTCAGGCCCTGTGGACACAGTGCCCGGTTTCTCAGGATGGGACGTGGCGGGAGTGGGGGTCCAGAGAGCTCGGCGCCGCCCACTCTCGGAAACCTCAGCTGCTGCTGTTTCGTCTGATTTTCAGCGGCCGTGGGCTTCCCGGGACAGGCAGGGTCACTCTGCGTCTCCTGCACAGAGGCTGCTCCCCAGCAGCCCTGTGCCCTTTGTTCTAAGGCCCTGGCCCGCCCCCCTCCCTCAGCGCTGTCTGGGGACGGTGCCGAGCTGGTGGCAGCTGCCTCTACCTCTCTAGGAGCTGGGCCTTGTGGGTGGCCGCCCCGGTCACCTACCTTCTCTGCAGGAGGCACTGAACGGTCCATCCATCACTCTAGCAGCCAGGTCTGATTTGACATTTTCGGGTGGTGCCCACTCGGCCGGCCGGTGCTGACTGAGGTGCTGAGCAGTCCCCAGGTTTCCCACTGACACAGCCCCGAGCCCGTCTGAGAGAGTGCTGATGGCCACCGCCGAGGAGAGGCCCCAGGTGGCCCGCCCAGGCCCCCCACTTCGTAATGGCCCTCCACCACACGGCGTTCTGCTGGGTCGGTACATGAGCACTGAGTGGAAGAGACAGGCTGTGACGAAAGGTGTCCCTCGCACTCACCCCACAAAGGGTGCGGGGCTGGCATCCCACCTCCTGACAGGCCTCCTCCCCTCCAGAATGCTGGGGGCCCAGCAGCCAGCGGACACCAGCTGCCCTGGGGACCCACGGGCCGGGACTGACACCAGGAAGACAGCCAAGCCCCCCTGGGAAGGTGGCGGGGCCAAGGAGTTGCTGGTGAGTGGGGTGCTGTGGGGTCATGCGGAGTGGGGGGCTTCGTGGCACCAGGTGGGGGCACCTGTCCCGGCGTTGGGTCTCCCGCTTCCTTGTCCTGCAGGGCTGGGTGGTGATGTGCTAACACAAACATCGACCTGCGTCCTTCCAGGGAGTGGGCAGAGCCCGTCTGCCCTGCAGCTGTGTGTGCTGAGGGAGGGGCAGGGTGGGGCTGGGAGCCCCCTGGGTGTGGCAGCTCAGTATTTCTGGTCTGAGAGAAGGCGCAGCCTGGGACAACCCGGGGCTACAGCTAACGGGAACCTTTCCCCGACTCAGCTGTCCCACCAGATCCCCGAACTCGGTCACTTCCTGTCTGACGCCCTGGCAGAGTGCGTCTCTCCCCCCCGCTGTTTCCAGAGTGTAGGCGTCCCTGCACATCCCCCGCCCAGGTATTCTCTGTCCTGTGGCACCTCCTACGGTGCCGTTTGCCCTCGAAGTGCAGGGTCTGCAAAAGGTCTCATGGAAAAGTTAGTGTTAAAGGCTGTGGCTTCTGATTTCTAAGCAGCTGGTGAAATATCCATTTTGATAAAACTCTGGTTTCTGCTCCCTTTTGGGGAATTCAGAAGTATTAGCCACAGACCACTGGTCACAGCTACACAGTCAGTCCTCTCTTAACGTCCTTGCTGTGTCCTTCAGCCCTAAGCGAAAGGACCCATGATGGAACCCGTGTCACTGTGGGCTGCTGTCTTCACCTGGTGGTGCTGTGGGGAATGATGGGAAACGACTCCACTTAATAACAAAGTGGATACGGGTGTCGCAGTTCTACGTGGCTCCTTAGACGTCAGGGTCACCAGCCAGGCTTTCTCTTCCCGGTGACAGCGGTTACAGCAGCAGGTCGCCGGGCTCCACCGGCAGCTCCGCAGCCAGGAGGCCCGCTGGTCTGCCGCCTTCTGCCACCTGCAGGCGCAGATCGATGCCCTGAAGAGGCAGGACCGGGGGCGACGGGGTGGACAGGGAGCCACAGAGCTGTGGGGCGGACCGGACCCGGACGCCGGAAGGACGCCTGCGGCCTCCCTCCAGTTGAGGACCAGATCAGATACTCAGGTACCGAAGGTTCTTCTGTTTGACTTCAAGAAGCGTCCTTACCATGGGATGTGTGCCCTCACCGGGGCACGGTGGGCGGGGGAGGGCTGCGATCTCTGAGTCAACCCCACTCCCGATAAATGATCAATAAGGAGCACGGGCCAATCAGGCTCTCGGGGAGCGCCAGCGCGTCTGGTCTCCCAAGGCACCCAAGGGTGGGCCGGCAGCAGCTGGCACTGTTTCCCTAGCCGGCACCTGCCTGCCCTCCTGCTCACCCACCTGGTGACCGCAGGACACAGGACCTCCGACCAAGGCCACACTGGGTCACGTGCCTGGTGAGCCACAGGCCTGGGGATGCGTAACTTAAAAGGCCCCGGCCCGCCGGGACCTTGCTGTCTGCAGAGTTGGCCTTGCAGCAGGACACTGGAGACTAGACGGCTCAAATCTTTGATGAGCTGTGGGGATGCCCCCAACACAGGGCGCATGTCCTTCCTCTTCAGCACGGTTTCAGCTCTGGCGGAGTCCTAGGGCACAGGTGTGGGCGTTGTTGGTTTTGCCGCCTCTGGGAACCTGAGAGACTTTGAAATAGTGACCAGCCATGCTTGTGGCGCGGAGGCTGCCAGAGAAGCTTCCCCACGTGGAGCGAAGTGAGGACCCAGGCCAGGGGCCCCGCCTGGACCCCCTATTTTTATCTAGGACACGGCCATTGTTGCTGAGTGGGTGAAAATTGAGTTTCCCTTTAGCCACTGTACCCCCGAAGATGTGAACAGTCTCCCTGAACGTGGTTTGTGGTGAATTGCCTTCTAGGTGTCGAAGTCGACTTCTGGAACAGTCTCAGCTCGGTCAGCTGATGAAGACATAGCGCCAAAACATGCTGGCCGGAAAAGTCATAGCGCGCCCCTCAGGGGACAAGGACTGTCCCCTGAAAGTGTGCCTTCTTCCCAGGTGACCCTCCATGTTGTCGTTTGTGGAAGGAAGCAGAGGCCCAGGATCCAAACTCACGCACCCCACCTGAATCGCAGCTCAAATGTCTGCCTCGGGGACTGCGGTCCCCCTGTGGTCGCCCCAGGGGGTGCCACTGGGGCCATGCTTTTAAAGTAGCCACATCTTTTCACGGCATTTGGCTCGTATGTCCTGCGGCTGTAAGGCCAGGTATCCCCCGGGGGTGCCTGCTGCGTCCAGCACAGGCTGCTCCAGGCAGAGTTTTGCTGCTCGATTGGACGTTGCTTTTCCCTCTATTGCTCGTTCCTTCTGAACACATCTTGCTGGCCAGCATACCTGCTGTGCCACGGCTCCTGGCCGTCCTCACACCTGGGAGCTGCCTGTGTCCCCATCCAGCTGGGAAAAGGGTCACCTGTCTGAGAAGACCCCAAACTCCTGAACATGACCTGGTGTCCCGACATTCTCTCCCAGTGCAACCGCTGAGCAGAAAATATTTTATGCCTCGAGGGAGGAGCCACAGTCCCCCACTCCGAGCAGGCACCAAACGCAGCAAAGGCACCTTCTGGGCCCTCTGAGCGTCTCATGGCTGAGGGTGGGGGAACTGCCGTTGCTCTGGCCCCCCGGAGAAGCAGCCTCTCTCTGTCCCACAGCCGCAGCAGACTGAGTTAATTAGATGCACGCAGTGCAATTGCTTCACAAATGCATGCCTGAGCAAGTGAGTAACTGCCCCATCTATACCGCGAAACAGTGTTTTTTAAAATAAAACAACGGGTAAAAAAAATTCCATTACACACTCTTAATTCAGTTCTTTTTTTTTTTGGTATTTCTGATTTTTTTTGTTCTTTTTTCAAAGCATATTTTATTGATATGCTATTACAGTTTTCCCAATTTCTCCCCCTTTATTCCCCCTTGCCCTGCACCCCCCACTCTCCAGCATCCCCCCCAGTTCATGTCCATGGGTTGTTCATATAAGTTCTTTGAATTCTCTGTTTCCTATATTATTTTTGACCTCTCCCCATCTATTTTATGCCTACAAATTATG
>PVJI01021570.1:0-26731 GCA_004026765.1 Micronycteris hirsuta
TTTCCTACATTCCAAAGCATACAATTTGAAAGAAATGTTGTACAGCTAGCTGATTGATTGATTTTAGCTTCAAAAAATGTCAGGAGCCCTGGTATAAATTACCTGTGCTTAAAAATATTCAGGTTTGCTATAGTTAGTCGTTTTGTTGTTGTTGTTGTTTTGTTGTTTATGCTATTACAGTTGTCCCAATTTTTTTCCCTTTGTTCCCCCGCCACCTAGCACCCCTCCCCTAGGCAATCCCCACACCGTCGTCCATATCTATGGGTCATGCACGTTCTGTGGCTAATCCCTTCCCCTTCTTTCAGCCAGTCCCCACGCCCCCTCCGCTCTTACAGCTGTCAGTCTGTTCTGTGTTTCTGTGCCTCTGATTCTTCTATAGCTAGTTATAATGGCACGTTTTTATCTTCTTTATAATATCACAAATAAGTAAAACCTTTCTCTCTCTCTTTTTTTTTTTTTTTTTTAGAAAACTGGTGACTTATTTGCTATCAAAGTATTTAATAACATAAGCTTCCTTCGTCCAGTAGATGTTCAAATGAGAGAATTTGAAGTGTTAAAAAAACTCAATCACAAAAATATTGTCAAATTATTTGCTATTGAAGAGGAGGTAAGTCAAATTTTGGTTAATCTTGTCGTGTTTATTATAGTTATTATAATTTAGGAGAAATACTCTAACAATGATTTATATACTTGGGTTCTTTTAAATGATGAAAATTAGAGCTCATGCAATTAAATATTCCAGACTCAAAGATTGCTGAATAGCTGTGACAATGGAAATGAATCGTCACGGAATCAGAACAAGTAGTATCAAAAGTAAAAGAGTATAGAATATGCTTACCAGTATTACTAAAGAAAGAAAAACTATATTAAATTAAATTGACATAATTCTAAAAGGAGAAAGTCAGACAATAGAAAGGTGGCTTTGTAAAAGAATAAAATCTTAGCGATCCAAGGATTAGTATGTGAAGTGCATTTGTAAAAGATAGGATTGATTTTAGGGGGAAACAGTGGAAACAGGATATTAGGATAATTATCTAGAAATAATGGAAATAGAAATCTATTCTAATCTCTTTAGACATGGGTAATCAATAAAATCACACCTTTTGAAAAACAATTTGGCAATTTATACTCCTTATAATAGTCATTTTATTTTTAGTGATTACTTTTTAAAAAGTAATTAAAAATATACATTATAGTTTTATGCACAAAGATTTTCATTGCTGCCCTGTTTATAATTTTAAAAATGGTTAAATAGGTTAGAATGTGTGATGAATAGTTACCCAGAGTTAGCTGCACTCAAGGTTAAGAACATAGTCCTCCAGACTACCAAGTCTGTTCAAGACTTATGACACCAGCTGCAAGGAGTTTGGCACACTGCGGTCAGTGAGAACAGTGCCCACATGACCACGCTCATTCAGACATGAGCTACAAGGTCAGAGTTCCCGGAACTACTTTTACTTCAGACCAGCTGGCTATTTGGGGCTTCCCATGGCTATCCTCAGATTTGATAATTTGTTGCTATTGAATGACTCACAGAACTCAGGAAAGCACCATACTTAAAATTAAAGTTTTGTATAGCGAAAGAATACAAATTAGAACTAGCCAAAGAGACCCATAGGGTGGTATATGGGAGGGCTTCAAATGTGAATCTTCTTGTCCTCAGAAACACATTAGCTGCCTGGAATTGACAGTGTGCACAGAATATTGCCAACTTTGGAAGCTCACCTTAACCTTTAAATCCAGAATTTTTACTGGAGCTCGGTCACATTCTGCCTACATGGCTGACCTTTTCTCTCCAGCCCTTCCCAGAGGTTCACGCTAATACCTTTATTCTCCACTTGCTCTGGAAGTTGGAATGGATATGCATGACCTAAAACCCACACCATAAATCATATTGTTAGGCCATCATATGGCCAAAGTCCCCAGGCAAAGACAACTTGTAGCAGACAGGACATTCCAGAGGCCTAATGAGTAGCCAAGGGCAAAGACCAGACCTCTTCCAGGTATAATTAATTATTCACTACACTGTAGTTAAGAAGTAATGAAGAAAAACATACTTACTAGACTTTTAATCACCTGGGGACAGGCTTATGTATAGTTATATTAGAAAATCAGAACTAAAATACATACACAGTATGATTGATTTTTTTTATTTTTTAAATCCTCACCTGGGGGTATGTTTCTTGATTTTAGGGAGACTAAGGGGTAGAGAGAGAGAAACATCAGTGTGACAGAAACATCAATTGGTTGCCTCCTGTACACACCCCGACTGGGGATTGAACCCATAACCTTCTCGTGTACAGGACGACGCTCCAACCAACTGAGCCACCTGGCTAGGGTAGTATGATGTTGGTATATACAGTATAATACAGAGATAGTGTTAAGCATCTATAATGTGATTACATAGATAAGAGACTGAAAGAAAATACACAAAATATTAATATAATGATGCTGGGTGCTAGAATTATAGGTATGTCCCAAATTTTCAACAATCAGCTTGTACTCACTATTTAAAAACAAGGTTTTTTTCTTTTAAAATTATTTCTCTCTTGATGTAGAGAACAATATGACATTTGACAGTTGAGAGGACAGTTGGGGAAATGGCTAAAAAAACATGGGATTAAGAAGTACAATTAGTAGTTACAGAATAGTCGTGGGGATGTAAAATACAGCATAAGGAATGTCGTCAATGATATTGTAATCGATGGGTACTATGTCAGATGGGTACTAGGTTTATCAGGGTTATCACTTCATAAGTTATGTAAAAGTCTAATCACTGAGTTGTACACCTGAACTAAATATTGTGTGTCAACTGTAATTGAAAAATTTAAAAAAATGTTTTATCATGAATAAATAAAACTTTCTCTCATAACTACTTAGTACTAGAGAAATTAAAAATATTTTATGAAAGTGTTTTGGAGATATATAGGAAAAATTTATAAAAGAAGAAAGGAATAAAAATTGAAGATGAATACTGGATTTTAAGACTCATTTTTACATTTTCAAGTTTCTGAAATGACATATATTTTATAATCAATGTGTATATGTAATTAGGTAAAAATTTTTTCCTATAAAGCTGTTGTTAAAGTTGGTGTACCTTACAATTCATGGTATGTTAAAATCAAGGTTCAGCCCTGGCTGGTGTGGCTCAATGGATTGAGCGCTGGCCTGCCAACCAAAGGGTCACCAGTTCGATTCCCAGTCAGGGCACATGCCTGGGTGGAGGGCCAGGCCCCCAATAGGGGGCACTCAAGAGGCAACCACACATTGATGCTTCTCTCCCTCTCTTTCTCCCTCCCCTCCCCTCTGTCTAAAAGCATAAATAAATAAAGTCTTTTAATAAAATAAAGTTTTAAAACAAATCAGCTCAGATGCAAATGAACAGACTAGAACTTTGCTCCAAGAGAAACCACTCAGTAATCTGCCAGCTGTTTGTTTTTAGGTTTAAAACTTCAATCCTTGAGGTAAAAGTATTCTTGAGAAAAACTTCAGGTGATTTAGGAGATTTCTTAGGAGAGCTAATGTCTTTACTGTATTATTATGTATTAGAAATAAAAGATAGCCCTGGCTGGTGTAGCTCAGTGGATTGAGCATGGGCTGGGAACCAAAGGGTCCCGGTTCGATTCCCAGTCAGGGCACATGCCTGGGTTGCAGGCCAGGTCCCCAGTGGGGGCCACATGAGAGGCAACCACACATTGATGTTTCTCTCCCTGTCTTTCTCCCTCCCTTCCTTTCTGTCTAAAAATAAATAAATAAAATCTTTAAAAAAAAAAATTTAACTTTTAAAGAACTATTCTAATATTCTGGCAATAATTTACTAATTCAGATTTACCCAGCTTTCACTGTGGTTAGATTATCTTCAAAAACATCCAATTTTAGTAAAAATTAGAAGATGTTAATTCTTATATATGTGCAGTCAACAAATATTTAATAAATCCCAGGTAAAGCAGTTCAAAGTACTTTCATCATTATAGCAAATCCCACATTTAAATGAAACCAGATAAGTGCTGTCATATCATAACAACTTATTTTTATATTGAATCCAATCAATGATTTATTTTTTCCAGACAACAACAAGACATAAAGTACTTATTATGGAATTTTGTCCATGCGGGAGCTTATATACGGTTTTAGAAGAGCCATCTAATGCCTATGGACTACCAGAGTCTGAATTTTTAATTGTTTTGCGAGATGTGGGTATGTTTATTAATTTATATGATTTTAATGTATATTTGTATATATAATTGAATGACCTAAGAATTTTTTTAAGTAATTTTTTTGCATTCAAAATCAAAGACCTTTATGCCATACTTTCTTAGATATGACACCAAAAGCACAGTATAAAAAGTATAAAAGTATAAAAAGGAAAATATAGATAAACTAGACTTCATCAAGAGAAAATATTTGCCGGTTATATATCTCATAAGGAGTTTTTTTCCTGACAGTTCGACAATAAAAAGTCAAGTAATAAAATTTAAAAATGGGTGAAAGATTTGATAGACATTTTTCCAAAGGTGATATACAAAAGGCAAATAAGCACATAAAAAGATGCTAAAGATCATTAGTCATTAGGGAAATGAAAATCAAAACAACGAAGAGATACCACGTCAAAACCACTAAGATGGCTAAAACCGGCAAGACAGCACAAAACAAGGGCTGGCAAGGATGTGGAGAAGTTGGGACCCTCACAGACTGCTGGTGGAGTTGTAAGGTGGAACTGTCCAGCAGCTCCTCGAAAGGCTGAGCATAGAATTAGCATGTGACTTAACAATTCCATTGCTAGGTATTTACCTAAAAGAATTAAGAAATACATCCACACAAAAACTTGTACACCTTTCATAATAGCCAAAAAATGGAAACAGCCCAAGTGTCTACCAACTGATGACTGGATAAACAAAAATGTGGTATAACCATACAAGAGAGTATTTGTTCCTAAAAGGAAATACAGTAGAGATACATGCTGTAATATGATGCACCTTGAAAAATTATGTTAAGTGAAAGAAGCCAGACACAGAAGGCCACAGTATTAATATGATTTTGTTTATGTGAAATGTCCAGAATAGGCAAATCCATAGAGACAGAAAGCATTAGTGGTTGCCAGGGGTTCGAAGGCAGGGCAGAGTTGAGTGACTTCTAAGGGTTTTGGGATTTCTTTTTGGCATAATGAAAATGTTCTAAAACTAGTGGTGATGGTTGTATACTCTGTGACTGTGACTATGTGAAAAACCATTGAATTATATACCTTAAAAGGATGAATTTTATGATGTGTGCATTTTATCTCAATAAAGCTATTATTTTAAAAAAAGAATATGGCAATCAAAAGGAATAATAGCTTCTTGGAAAGAAATGAATCGATATTTGAGGAATGGGAAAAGCCCAGTGATAAAGAAGGGATAAGGTTAGTAGGAACTCTTGAACTTGACACTGAAAGCAGTGTGGAGACCATTTGGGTGAGGATAAAATGAGAAATAATATGTTACAGCATGTTTAGTCAAGTAGAAGTTATAGATCGTTGATGTGTTCCTAAGCGCACTGGTAGCCCTGAGTTTTCATAATTAAATGTGGATACCCCTGAACTTATTTACATACATTATTATCACCTGTCAAATATTTTAAACTATCATTCAATGACACTGTCAGCCAGAACAGCTAGTTTCAGCAGTGTAGCCACCTTTACCCTAAAAAAAAAAAAAAGACTTTTTTAGAAAACATATAAGAAGTGTATTTTTTATGGATACAGGTGTGATACTCTGTGCCCCTTTCTGTTACCTTTTTACTATTTTATGTAGTGAGTCCAGTATTTCCTGTGGAATTTTTTCCCCAAGATAAAGAAATGTGGAACTGTAGGGAAAGATGGATATCATTCTTAGAATTCTCTATTCTTTTGTCTTTATTTTTTTTAATTTATTGGGATAACTCGTTAATAACGTTAAATAGGTTTCAGCTCTACAGGTCTGTCGGCCATCACTTGTATATCGCTGATGTGCTTACCACCCAGTCTAGTCTCCTTTTGTCACCATATATTTGACCCTCTTTACCCTCTTCATCCTTTCTTTACCTCCCTTCCCCTTTGGTAACCACCCTTCTGTTTTCTGTGTTTATAAGTTTGTACATTAATTTCTGTTTTATATCCCACCTGTGAGTGAAATCATATGGCTCTTGTCCTTTTTCAGATTCTTTCCCTTAGCATGGTACTCTCAATATCCACCCATGTTGTAACAAATGGCAGTATTTCATCATTTTTTTATGTCTGAGTAGTATTCCATTGTTTATATGAGGTCTGCCCAGAAAAAGTCCAGCCATTGTTAATGTAACAAAAACTGTTTGCATGACATTGATGTAACCTGGCAGCCCAGGAGACTGAGGACTGGAATGCGCATGCATGAACAATGACGACATCGCTGCACTAGCCAGTGGGGGCAGTAGATGCCGTTGAGCAAACGTGTGTACTGTGTGCCCATCACATTCAAAATGACTGAGCGAGTAGGGCAGTGAATCTGCATCAGATTTTCTGTTAAGCTTGAACATTCTTCCATGGAAACTATTCCAGTGATTCAGAAGCCTGCAGCTACAGGCAACTGGTGATTGGCAGCTTCATCACAACAATGCACCAGCTCATGCATCCCATCTCATGTGGAGCTTTTTGGTGAAACATCAAATCACCTAGGTGACTCAGCCCCCTATAGCCCAGATTTGGTGTCCTGCAACTTCTGGCTTTTCCCAAAACTAAAGTCACCTTAGACGGGGAAGAGATTTCAGACTGTGGATGAGATTCAGGAGAATATGACAGGGCAGCTGATGGCGATTGGGAGAACTCTGTGAGGTCCCAAAGTGCCTACTTGGAAGGGAACTGAGGCATCATTGTCCTATGTACAGTGTTTCTTGTATCTTGTATCTTCTTCAGTGTCTCTGTTTTTCATAGTACATGGCCAGATACCTTCTGGACAGACGTCATATTTATCACTGCCTCTTTATCCAATTTATCCAATTATCTGTCAAAGGACACGGGTTGTTTCCATGTCTTGACTGTGGGGAATAATGCTGCAATGAACATAGGGGTACACATATCTTTATGAATAACTGTTTTCAAATTTTGGGGGTATATACCCAGAAGAGGGATTGCTGGGTAATTAGGTAGCTCTATTCTTAATTTTTTGAGTAACCTTTATACTGTTTTCCATAGTGGCTGTACAGGTCAGGGAATCTTTATTCATAAATTTAGGCAAAGTACCCACAGGTATGTAACCAGCAGTCATATGCTTAAGACTATTTTTTTACCATTTTCCTGATAGTACTTAAGGGAGATTGGACTCTTCTTTAAATCAGTTGATCCTTATAAATCTAAAGCATTTGTATCTCATTCTCAAACATGAGATACAAAATATTTATAGCATCTGTTCTTTGATTAAAATGACTTGGGGCTAACTTATGAAAAAACTTACTGAGTGAGTACGAATGAATTACGTCAGTGAATTTGACATTTTGACATGCACAGATAGACACCTGCATTATTATTTTCTTTGTTTTATATTTATTGTTGAAGTGGGTGGAATGAATCATCTCCGAGAGAATGGCATAGTGCACCGTGATATCAAGCCAGGAAATATCATGCGTGTTATAGGGGAAGACGGACAGTCGGTGTACAAACTCACAGATTTTGGTGCAGCTAGAGAATTGGAAGATGATGAGCAGTTTGTTTCTTTATATGGCACAGAAGAATATTTGGTAAGTCATACATGACTAATGTTATCTAAAGAAGCTGGATATATTGTAAATATGGGTGATTGGTCATCCAATTAACCATACAATGTTAGGTAATTTTTATGACAAAGATTAAATTTTCTATTCTAATGAATATGGGGTATAATGAGGGAATTATTAGTAGACATTTGTTTCTAAGGGGTTTGCCATTTTGCTGGTTAAAAATTTTTATAAGTTTTATAACACTCTTAAATTCTTTAATGTTACTAATGCTATGGATCTGTAGTAAAAGAAAAAGCTGTCTGTTCATTCCAGAAGCATCTAGGTGGTTAAGGCTCCCTTTTTTGGATCAGAATAGCTAATATATTAAAAGCTTGTTATAATCATATTCCCTGTGGAGCAAAATTCATTAGAATTCTGAAACAGAAGATTCTATTCAGGGACACTAGTTATTGAAAGAGGACCGTTTTTAGAACCACATAAAAAATGAATGCCTTTGAAAAGATCTAATATGAAATTCTTTTAGAAAGCTAGAAAATCTCTATGGTTGAAATGGTTTATATAAGTGGGTTTGTGTAGAGTTAAACATTTGAACACTTAAGAAAATACTCTTGCCATGACCAGTGTGTCTCGGTTGGGTGTTGTCCCACGAAGCTGATGGTCACCGGTTGAAGCCCAGTCAGGGCACATGCCCAGCTTGTGGGTTCAGTCCCCAGACTGGGCACATACAAGAGGCAGCTAATGGTTGTTTCTCTCTCACGTCAGTGTTTCTCTTCCTCTCTTTCTCTCCCCTTTCCCCTGTCTCTAAAAATAAAATCTTTTTTAAAAAGAAAAGAAAAAAACCTTTTGTTTTTGTTTTGTTTTGTTTTGTTTTTTTTAAGAAAATATTCTTAAAGAAAGTACACCTAACACATCAGGAAGTTTATAACATGTATTATTGTAGTTATTCATGGCTCTGAATTTTGTCTTAAAAGGCATAGATTCTGTGACTTTTTCCATTCAGATTCTGCTGTTATAATTTAATTATAAGAATAAAAGTCTAGCTGACCCTATAGCTCTTATTCAGATTATTCTAAGTCTGGTATGAATTAAGGTGTCTTAAGTCATTCTCCTATCATATATAACCCCAATTAATTTGTAGTTATATTTTGATAATCTTTTAATAAGAGCACCTAAAATGGATTATAGTTATTCCGCAAATATTTATGGAGTGCCTACTGTATGCCAGACTTGTGATTCCTGCTCTTGTGGAGCCCTTATTCTAGCGGGGAAAATAGGTAGTTACTAAGTATAGAAACAGGTAAGTAAGATAAATTCAGATAATTGAAGTGGTGAGAAGACAATAGGATAATAAGATAAAAGTGATTAGCAGGAGAAAGATAGCTAAGGAGAGCCTGCTCAATCCTAAATGAAGTGACACTTAAATGGTAAAAAGAAGCAAGCCAAAGATCTGGGGGAAAGCATTATAAGCAGAGGGAACAGCAACTGCAAAGGCCTTGAAACAAGAATGACTCTGGATGTTTGAGAAACAGAAAGGATAGCAGGTCGGCCGTATCTTAGTGAGTGAAGGGGCAGGTGGTAGAACTTGGAATTGGAGAAGTAAGCAGAGGCCAGCTAGATCATACAGGCTGGTAGTTTCAGCCCTGTGTGGTCAACCCTGTGTTTTGCAATGTTCCTTTTAGTACCTTGAAATGAAGTTCTTAGATAATATAATCAACCTGCATACCTAATTCAAAGAATAGTATAATATCGTATTAATAATGTAAAGGAAAATGTTTATAATAAAATTATAGGCATTTAATATATAGAAGTTCAGGAACGACTTCAGTGCCAAACAGATGATCAAAAGCTGGCACCCGTATGTAATATCATTTCCAGTGCAAGTGCAGTGATGACGCGCATGTTGTGGTGGTGAGTCACACATCACAAATGGTGGTGGTGTCACTCACGTGATTTTAAAAAGTGACTAATTCTTTGTAGTTTTTAACTTAAGTAGATTTACTCATAGCCGCATTCTTGCAGCCACAAAGTACTATATTCTATATAAAGTGGGTTTAGATCATTATAAACAGACTTCTCATCTGCACAGGTGTCTGGCAGGATATTCAGAAGTCATGCAGGATGTGAGAAGCTTGTTTTTCAGAACTGTGTCGTACCGGGCAGGATGTTTCTCGTCTCTGGTTTCCACCCACTAAATACCTGTAGCCCTTCCCAGTTACTGTAAGGACCAGAACAAACAGACCAACAGAGGCCCTGTACCAGCCTTCTTGAGGCTGATTTCCCATTTCCAACTATTAACTTTTCATGTATTCTCCGAGGATCACAGTTTATCTTTTGCTTCTAACAGACTTAAAATGGAAAGAACAAAACATTAAATATATGAAGTCTGAATCCACGCTGTATTCTAGGTTGAAATTTTACTCTAATTTTTTGCCTATTTCAGATTATGCACAGCCTTGTTTTCACATACAGTGTACTACATGTTATAAAATGAGATAAATAATAGCCTGAGGCTCAATAATTTAGAAATACTTCCATATTTAAATGAAGACGTCTCTCCTTTTGGAATTCCCAGGCCAGATGTTAAATCTCTCTTCTCCTCTTTGTATATACGTCCAAAGAAAACACCAACACTTTTCCTTCCACCATGTTTAATGTGATGGATATCTTAATTCTGTAATCTGAGAACTTCGCCGTAGCCTTTTTTCTCATGCTCCTATTCCAGATACAGAGGCCCATGCCCAGTAGCACATTCAGGAGCGAGCCAGTGGCACACGTGTCAGACCAGGATGTATCTCAAGTCACTGTCAGTCTCCCTAGGGAATACCTTCCAACTGTGCCAGTTTGTTGCACCTTTTGAGGAGGTACCCCCCAACTTTTGTCTCCTCCTAGAATTGCTGTATCTCGTTTTCCTAGGTTGGCAGCCTCATGTTCCAGACGATATCAGGCATATCCAGGTACTCTTGGATATTCACAGCATCTTTTATACACTAGGTGACCAACTGCTAGGTCAAAGGTCAAGCTAGCACTTCTCTGGGCAGTAGTTACTGTATGTGTTTATACCACAGAACCAGCAAAACCACTCTGGCCCCACATATCTTGTTAGGCATATGTTTAGACATTCACTTCAAACTCCTCATGTTTACCACCTCTTTTCATTTCTCATTAAAATGTTTCCCCAAAGAGTCCAGAAAAAATCCAGGAATAGCGACCCTTTAGGAGTCAGATCCTGCGTCATCTTTGAGAAGCACCGTTCCAGCAGTGTCACCTGCATTGGTTCCCAGTCCCTTGAAACAGCAAAATATCACAAAGTCATAAGGCTTGTTTTGGATTGGGATCGTTGGGTGATTACTTTACTTTGGTCCAGAGTACACTCTTGTAGTTTTACCTCATAAGAATCTTCAAGCTCCAGTGCATAACTTCCATAGAGGCAAACGGCAGGAGGCTAAGCGTGTGTGATCCCTGGTGGTTCTTTGCAGAGCTACATGGCCATCAGAATCTCAGTCTAGATCTGTAAGTTCCTAAGCATGTCCTGTAAGACCCATTTGTTCTCCAAGTGTAATAGTGTCTTCTGTGCTGAAGGTCATGTGTTTAACGTCAGACCAGCTACTTGTCTGGGTCACTAGATCCCAGTGAACCCAGTCAGGCCAGTCCTCTGAATTAATTCTAGAAAATGTAATTTTCATCTCAGAGCCCATATGACATACTCTGCTGGATTGCATGAGAGGGATGAGGGAAAGGAATCAAGGCTGTCTGATAGGTTTGGGGTGTGAGCAATTGGGTAGATGGTGGTACTGTTTACTTAGAGGATAAAGATTAGAAGGAAACAGATTTGAGAGGGAAGACCAAGAATCTGTTTTGGATATTAGGCTCGAGCGACCTTTCAGATATTCAAGGCAGCAGTGGGATACTTGAATCTGGAGCTCAGTGCAAAGATAATTTTGGGAGTTAAAGAACAGATAATACTTAATGTCGTAGGCTTGAATGGAAGATGAGGAAGTAAGACAGTTGTAAGTGTGGACAGCTATTTTGAAAAGTTTTTATTTAATGGGAAGCAGAGAATTGGATGATAAGCTATAAGAAATTGTGGAATAAATACAAGGTTTTTTAGGGAGGTAATTAAAGCATTTATGTAAGCTGAAAGAAATTATCCAATAGAAAGGGAAATTGGTGCATAAAATGTGTAATTGAAGAATTGGTGAGACCATATAGGTGGAGATGGGCTCCCCAATACAGATGGAATAGCTATCCTAAGAGCAGTTCCGTTGTAACTGGAAAGCAGGCCTGGAGTATGGACACAGATTCATGTGTATTGGTATATGGTAGAAGGTATAAGGGAGAGTTGATCCTCGGACGCTTCCATTTCCTCACTGAAGTATAAAATGAAGTCATTAAAATTGAGGGTCAAATGAGGGAGTGCTGAAGAGGAAGACGTGAAATAGTGTTTTCAGATCGGGAAACATAAATTATTAGCAAAATATTGTAGAATTGCTGGGCATTATTGAGTATCTGTCTTTGCATAATGTACTACCATAGAACACAAGATAGTAGTTTTTTTTTTCTTCTTTTTTTTAAGCATCCTGATATGTATGAGAGAGCAGTGCTGAGGAAAGATCATCAGAAGAAATACGGAGCAACAGTTGATCTTTGGAGCATTGGGGTAACTTTTTACCATGCAGCCACTGGATCACTGCCATTTAGACCATTCGAGGGGCCACGTAGGAATAAGGAAGTGATGTAAGTGATTTCTCCATTTAAAATTAGAAATGATTTTTTAAATCTATCTTATATTGTATCATCAAATGTTAGAGGTATACGCTAATGAAAATTGATTAAACTATCATTTCTGTATTTTAAGCTATTTGGTTTTAAATAAGAATGTAGCCTTATAAATATGTATAGACATAGTTTTTCATAATGTGTTTAAATATCTTATATACAAAGTATAAATGACATCTAGCCTTTGGTCCATCGTTAAAAGTATACTGCTTTCTGGATTTTATTTCAGCACATTGTTTATTTATTTGTCTTTATATACTTACTGGATTTTTCCTTTATATAACCGAAAAAAATAGTAGAATGTGGAATAGTTGAATCATTATCAGATCTAAAAGAAATACATTTCCTACCCTGAACTGATCTGACGCCTTTTACCATTTCAAAAATATTAATGTAACATTAAATTTTTTTCTAGTGTTAGTTTCAGTCCAAAGACTGAATACATTTTACTACTACATTATATGTTTATATACTGCCATACTTATTAGGAAATAATTACCGTGTATAAAATCACTATTGTAAACCAAATAATGGAGGAAAGAGAGAGATTTCTAGATGTAAAATCTATTATGAAATTCATTCATACGTTGGCTACACACCTTTTTATTTTCAAAGAAATTAGTAAATGTACTGGATTCATGAGAAACTGATATGTGTAAAAGAAATGTCAGCATTTCTTGCTATCCTAAAAATGGATTAAATGAAAGTATGATACTCCCTAATAAAGGAAACATGTAACTCAAAAGCAGCTAGGAATTCCTGATGGTTTGTCTGTGCGGGAGATAAACAGGAGAATTTCTTTATTTTCACAGTAACTCAACTTTTATGAATACTGATGCTAATAAATGTTCAGAGCTACTGAAGTAATAATAATTACCAATGAATTATGCATTTATCTCACCTTATAGCAGTGTTGATCCCTTCGCACCTCATTTACTTGTTGTAAATGTGTTTATATATGCATCTTGCCGAAATTAGTTAAGCTTTTCAAGAATTTGTCAGCATTCCCTTTTAGAATTCTGTCATTCCTTCTATTTCTTTTTTCTTGCACTAATCTCACATATCTCTGCTCATTCCTCCACAATCAGATCCTTCTCGTGTGAATGCAACTGATTTTTCACATTAATTTTTTTCTTTCCTGAAAAATCTCTTAAGGCAGAAATCCTGACTGCATCTGCTGAGGAAAGAGGAAGCAGCCCAAATCAGTTGTACCGATTCTACTTTTTTCAAGAATATATTGATTTGCTCTCTTTGCCACACCTACTGTGAGGATAAAGACCATTCTCAGCAGTCAGGCTGTCAGCATCCCAGAAAATGTCCACAGTTAGTGCGAGGAGACCCAGAGGCACCCTGGGGAGGGACTTCAGTCCCCTTGGAAAGAAAGAGAAGCGGATCCAGGTTAACAAATCATGGGGAAATAGAAAAGAACTGGCCTCTGTTTGCAATATCTGCAGTTACGTACAGAGCATGAACAAGAGTGTTAGACTGGGCTCCTTGTTACAAGAGGAGGTCTGTGTAGCTCACTTCCCCATCAGTGTCGTTATTCAGGAGAACGGTTCTCTTGTTGAAATCAGAAATTCTTTGCATGCGTCCTGGCTGGTGTGGCTCAGTGGATTGAGCACCAGCCTGTGAACCAAAGGGTTGCTGGTTCAATTCTCAGTCAGGGCACACGCCTGGGTTGCGGGCCAGGTCCCCTGATGGGAGGCACATGAGAGGCAACCACACGTTGATGTTTCTCTCTCTCTTTCTCTTTCTCTCTCCCTTTCCTTCTCTTCTCTCAAAAAATAAAATCTAAAAGAAAAATTTTTTAACACATTTCGTACCGCATAGAAATCTCTAAGACACATGCCAGGGACCGCACAATATTGGGCAAACTGCACGTTAATTAAATCATCTCGTGATGCGGTCCTTAACAGATGGTGCGTGAAACACGAGAAAACTCGTGAGCGGTACGAAAAGTGTTAATAAAAATTCCTTGGACAAAAAATACATCTGCAGGGTTTGGATGAGGTCAGGTGTTGCTTGTTCAGTATCTCAAACCCAGAAAGATGAGTTGATTCTTGAAGGAAACAACATTGAACTTGTATCAAATTCAGCTGCTTTGATTCAGCAACCACACAGTTTAAAACAAGGATATTGGAAAATTTGGGGATGGTATCTATGTTTCTGAAAAAGGAACAGTTCAGCAGGCTGATGAATAAGAAGATCTAAGTAGTCAAGCTATATAGAAACAGCAAGATGCCAAATGATTCCTCTGACTTAACTATGATATTTTAAAGATGCAATAAAAGCCATGTATTGATTTGAGGGAAAAAGAATACATTGATTTGCTCAGAGCACATTTATGTAGACATTAAATAAAAAGATAATTATGTCAGAAATAATAATCTATTAACTTATACAACATCCTGATGTATTATGTTTACATTTTCATTTGGATAAAGTATTCTTGAAGGCATGAGGCTCTTATTTCTCTCCTGCTTTCAGGTTTTGTTTAGAAAAGTTGAAACCTAAAAGGTTGCTTTCATTGACTTGCTGTAGTATATCATTATAGTATTCTTTTGCGTCCCCATCCAGCTCTTTTTTCAGTTCATCTTTATTTTTATCACCTCCATCAAGAATCAAATTAAATTTTACTTTTAATTTTGGTAAACACATGTTTCAGTTTGTGTATATTTTTTTCAACATGCAAAGAACATTTCAGATACTGTGCTATCTATGGTGGTTTTTTTGGTTTTTTTTTAAAGAATGCTATTGTTCATTCTGCAGTAATTTCATAGTCCAGTTGACTGTGACTTTGGATAATATGGGTAAATGAGATTTAGATGCTTTTTTTATGGTCTAGAGACATTCTGTAACATAACTTTTTTGTGTTTGCTCGACTTTTTCAGATGGAAAAATTAATATTTTTGTTGTGAACATCAAGATGGTGTTATATGGCACTTGAGATCCCAAATGAAAATTAATTATGGCATACATAAAATAATCGTACAGCCACTGTCCTACTCCAGTCAGTCAGATTCAAAGTATTTTGGTTGTTTTATGGATCCTGTGAACATCAATCACAAAGTTTCGTCTAGTAGATAATTGTAGGTGCACCTGAGGAAATACTTTTGCAAAGCCCATTGATAGGCTGTGCAGTAATGAACTGCTTATTTTATTCTGCCTTTATTCCTCCCAAGGTATAAAATAATTACTGGAAAGCCTTCTGGTGCAATATCTGGAGTACAGAAAGCAGAAAATGGACCAATCGACTGGAGTGCAGAAATGCCCGTTTCTTGTAGTCTTTCTCGGTGAGTATAGTGTACCTGGTTCTCCTTTTTTGCAGTTGGTGTTTGGAATCTTAATTGACTAAAATCATGAATACTTGAGCATAATTTATTGTTGTTGTTTTAGGACAGTGCTTCAATTTGTGATTTTTGTCTTTGTGGTGATGAAAAAATCAATTATAAATGTAATGTATAAGTAATTTTGTCAGATCTCTGTGAGGATACTGGGTGTACATTTTTGAGATTACTAATCACTGGGCTTGGAATTCTGTTCAATGTGGGGATCTAGCTTAGGACCTTGGTATCTTTTGTTCTGACTTCCCTATTGACAGAAGACAAATAGTGGTATGTAAATAGGAATAACTAGAGTTCTAAAAAACAAGCACTCGAGAAATTTAATATACCTTCATTCTTTTTTTAAAAATATTTTTTAAGGTTTTATCAATATAATTTTTAGAGAGAGGGGAAGGGAAGGAGAAAGAGGAGAGAAATATCAATGTGTGGTTGCCTCTCACACGCCCCCTACCTGGGGCCTGCAACCAAGGCATGTGCCTTGACTGGGAATCGAACCAGTGACCCTTTGGTTTGCAACCCACACTCAGTCCACTGAGCTACACCAGCCAGGGCTATATCTTCATTCTTAAACAGTATTCCTGTTACTCAAAAGGTGAGAAATGATAGCTTTCTCCTATTTCTTCCAGCATGTCAAGTGTTCATAAAGGTCTTACTTAATTTAGCAGCTAGAACTCTAAAAAGTTGTATTCTCAGCTAAAAATCCTGTTATCACAAAGAAAGATTTAAGGGAAAAGAAATTAAAAGAGTAAATTATTTTATATTTTAATCTGGAAATAAAGCCAAGACACTCATCAATATGTAGAATTTGTGGTTAATGCATTAACTTTTATTTTTCTTGACTGTGATAATTGTATAATCTACAAGTGAATGCATACATATAGGTTATGAGTCTGTGCCCTGGCCAGAGACTGAACCCACAACCTTGGCATATTGGGATGACGTTGTTACCAACTGAGCTACCTGGTTAGGGCTGTGGGTGCTTTTTGTATGACTTACATATAAGTAAATATGTCATAAGCTAATAAAATGTTACCTATCATTTTATGTATTGATTTCAGTGAAAACTCATTTAAACCAAGAGTTTCAATGCCAAAATCATTTTTGAAAACCACTGTTTTGACAGGTTTATTTTAGTGGTGTTCTTAAAAGTGTCCAAAATAAAATTGTGTCATGTAGCTACAAATACCAGGAAAAATTCATTTTCTTGGAGAGCAGAAATTTAATATTATAATAATGATTTGTGTTAAACTTTGATTTATAAAATACTCATTTTGAGAATCTCAGGCAAAACATAAAATTTAAAGAGGTCAGGAAATGAGTACTTTCTATGTAATAATTATATTTCTATAACTCAGAATCAATAATTTGACAATCTGAACTGGAGATTGCATATTCCAGGAGAGTAACAGGCTTTATCTGTCTAATCAGCCTTTAGCACACCAAGTTATTATACATTCTTTGATAAAAATTGCTTAGATACCAGAAAGCTTCTTTCTTGTTGTTGTTCTTCTTTCAGTAAGGACATTAAGTACTACTAATTAGCAATGAAAACAACTACCAAAAATGTAACAACTGCAAAAAAGATAACCATCCTCTTTCTTACAAGTATTAGCCAAGACTGGATAGCAAGTGAGGAAGACCTAACTCAATTGGTTCAAGTGCAAAAGAAAATAGATTTACTTTGTAATTAGAAGTTCACATGTATGTGTGACTTAAGCCCAGCTAAATCCTTGGACTCATCAAGACTTGGTCTCTTCAAATCATTCAGATCTGCTTTTCTCTGCTTCCTCTTTTCTCTCAATAGGGCTCTTTCCTGACAGCCACAAGAAGGTGCTCACATTGCCAGATTCATATTCTTACAGCTTTGAAAACTCAGTGGGGGAAAAAAGACTTTCTTCCTTGTAGTTTTAGCAAAGATTTCGGGCTTGATTTTCATTTAACTAACTTATATGCTACCGCCTGACCACCTCCAACTAATCATAACCAAACCTATCTCTTATGCCTGTCTGTGCATAGGGAATAAAGTTAGAGAGTGGACAGGTGTGGGCTCTCTTACAAAAGCAAGGAGAAGAGATTCCTGTTGGCAAAAATTTAAAATGTCCACTACGTATTTTGAAAACTGTTCACAGGCAAGAAATTATTTCATTGCCTGTCGTGTAGTTAAGAATATATTTTTAAGACTATCTGAAATTCCATAAGTGAGAATCTGCTTGAGCATATTTTATAATTCTGTAAAAGCATGAGAAAGAATAAAGTCCTCCCATTCACTTTTTAAACAATATTTAAGCTTGTTAGTCAAGAATTATTCCTCATTGAATTGGCACTAATTGATTGCTAGATGATTGTAGTAATTTTACTTCCTAAATACATGTCAATGTAAGAAACTTATTCGAGCCAAACTGATGACATATGCTGAGGAGCAGGACCTCAAATGCTCCAGAGAATGAGAGTTTTCCAGCTTATTTTATACATTTGAATCGAAGGAGAAGACCTAAGGAAGATGCATGAAATCCATTGGTGGTAGATTAAGGAGGAGGAAGAAAACTTAGCGGGGAAATCTCTAGGATTGGATAAAAGAAAAATGGAGAAACACACACTTCCTTTACATTGATGGGTACAGGATAGTTAATAATGAACATATACAGCATGTTGTGATGTGTGCAGGGAACAAGATAACAATGTAGGGGTTCTTTGGTCTGGTGGTTTGGTACTCATGGTAGTGCCTTTAAGGGGTAGGAAGAGAAAATTACTCCGACATTTCAAAGGTATATTATCCTAGATACATAAGAACAATGGACAGAGCTCATTTATGGTAACGGTTGACCTTTGCTAAGGAAGCTATAGGCCTGGAATGTGGCTACCCACTATGACTTGCCCAATTAGGATGTGATCAGACCTTTTAGTCACTAAGCCTGTTAGGCCTGCCATGTGGTGCCCCTGAACTTGTCAGGTTTATTGCATAGCCCCTTTTTTGTTCACAGAAGTACTATAAAAGGCATATAAATTATATATTGCAGTATCATATTAAAAGGACATAAAGACCCTGAGATTAAACTATTGTCCTTATGACCGCCTGGTTCAAATCAATTGATTTCACCTGGATGATTTTACATATACAGTGTTAGAATGTGTTTGGAAAAGTGAAGAAACTTGGGAATAAGAGAATCAAAGAAAATAACCAGTAAAAGAGAAGTTAACATAAAAATACTATAATTCCTGATTTATTGGCAAGTAATATTAAACTAAGGTTACCTGGCTTTCTGAAAAGTTGGCAGATTTTTAAAAACTTTGATCCAATCTGATAATAATAATAACAGTTCCTTTGATTTGTTAATATTATGATTTTGTACCTAGATAAAATATAGCACATTCACTCTTCAACTCTTTTTAATACTATTTTAGGGGTCTTCAAGTTCTACTTACCCCTGTTCTTGCAAACATCCTTGAGGCAGATCAGGAAAAGTGTTGGGGTTTTGACCAGTTTTTTGCAGAAACTAGTGATATACTTCACCGAATGATAATTCATGTTTTTTCGCTACAACAAATGACAGCTCATAAGATTTATATTCATAGCTATAATACGTAAGTACCTCTTTATATTTTCTTATTTTGTGGTAATATTGTTTATAGTAATTATCTTCATAAATTGTGAGAGGAAATAGAAAAGATACCACAGCTTCACTAGAGGCACCTATTTCCTACTTAGAAATAACGTTTGCATGCTTAGTAAATTCCTTTTTACTTCTCTTTGGAATAAAAGGATTACTTTTATGAAATTTACAGGTAAATTAGCTTAGTCTTAAACTGCAAATTTTACAAGATTATTTTTGTTTCTGTGCCTTCTGTCAATTACATAATCCCATAATCATAAATGGCATCTACTAGTAAGTGGGCCGTTTCATTAAGAGTACTGTCCTATCATATAAAAAACATTAAAACATACGTCTTAAATGTAGTTAGTATAGTTATTGTTTGCATGTGTGGCATAAAACCCTTATTGGGTGCCGGAGAAATAATCATTTGTTTTACTGAAACGAAAGCACATAACACCCATGTCATAAAAAATCTACCCATGTGATAAAACTGCACGTAAGTAAACACACACACACGTAACATGTAGCGCTGCGTAATCTGACTAGGATGGGTGGGTCAGTGTCAACAGTGTCAACACACTGGTTATAATATACCGTATTTATGCAAGGTGTTACCACTGGGGAAAGCTAGGTGAGTGGTATATAGCATCTCTCTCTTAGTTCTTACAACTGCATATAAATCATCAGTGATCTCAAAAATGTTTCTTAAAATGCAGGAAAAAAACATTACAACCATTCTATATGCGTTAGGTTTTTGTTTTGTTTTGTTTTGGGGACGGGATTCAAATAACAGTTTTGATGCCTCATAAAACTCAAGAGACTTTTCCTGGTAATTTATTAAGGAATCACATTAATTGATAAACTATTTTAGATATTAACATCTAACACCTATGTCTAATATAAGCATTAAATATAATATAAATATTAATATAAGATTAAAATAAAATATCTTAATTTTGGTACTTAATAGCCTGAATAAATATGTATTATAGTTATGTATTGGCCACTATTTTCATTTTTTCATTTAGTCTTTATTGTAATTTTTCCATTACCATTTAATCTCCTTATACCCCCCACACCCCAGCAATCACCACACTCTTGCCCACATCCATGAGTCCTTAAAAATCTATTTGAACATGAAAAGATCAACTGAGCCTGAACCAAGTCTTAGCAGAGGCTTGTGGAAGAAAGAAATTACAACATTGCTGCTGAAACACTTCTTTAACTTCATGGCTCTATTTATGGAGAGTCTACCTTTACCCCCAAAACATCCTTTTGAAAATACCTGGTTTTATTATTTTATTTAACAAGCATTATACAGTTGGGTTGTGAGTGCTATTCTCAGTTCCTTATATATTTAAGTCATTTAGTCCTCACAACGGATCTGTGAAGTGGGTCCTTGTTACTCCAGTTTTACAGTGAGGAAACTTGGCGCAGAGGAGTTAAGTAACTTGAGGCAATTTAGCAAATATATGGAAGAACTGGAATTTGAACTCAGCCTGATTTCAGAGTCAGTGCTTTTGAGCTCGCTGCTATGTTGGCTCTCCATTGTTGAGTATTAAGAACCCTGTATGTTGCACACATCCAGTATAGGTATGCAGACAGAAACAGTGTAGAATTGATTGCTGTGAAGACAGTTTGTGTGGAATTTTTAGTTTAATAGGCTGTGTGGTCGGCACATGATCAAAGCAGTGTTTCTGTGTACTGGCCGTGATCTGAAGTACACTTAGAAATGGGTGTTGTACACTCAGTCATTAAAAAGGAAAAGACTTCACCTCTCTTTTTACCCCAATTATGTTGTCTTTTTGGATTTTCCTCACACAGTGCTACTGTATTTCATGACTTGGTGTATAAACAAACCAAAATTACTTCTTCAAATCAAGAACTTATATATGAAGGACGACGCTTAGTTCTAGAACCTGGGAGACTAGCACAGCATTTCCCTAAAACTACTGAGGAAAACCCTATCTTTGTAGTAAGCCGGGAACCTCTGAGTACCATAGGATTGATATATGAAAAAAGTAAGTTGGGATTTTCCTTGTTCTTACTAGCCATTTAAAAAAAAAAAAAAACCTATAAAATTGTCATCTTCATAAAGTTGATTGATGATGACATTAATGTGGACCCTTTATAAAACATTAAAGTTTTATAAATTAGTTGAACAAAAATAATAAAATTTAAAAGCCTTGTAGGCAAAATAATTTGGCATTAAATATTTTGTTTCATGAAGTGGTAAAATACCGTGTCGTGTATATTTCACTGTAGCTGTCCGCTTTTAGTATTTTACACCCAAATTAACCTTCTGTATCATACATTTCAGCAAATATTTATTGTGCCCAGTGTGACTAGGACACTTTGCCAGGCTTTGGAGTCTAAGAAAAATTAGAGCTGCATTTTGGAGTCTTTTAATTTATTAATTCCTTTGTGAGGGGAAAAACCCTGACCTGGCTGGTGTGGCTCAGTGGACTGAGTGCCAGCCTGCAAACCAAAAGGTCACTGGTTTGATTCCAGTCAAGGCACATGCCTGAGTTGTGGGCCAGGTCCCCAGGTGGGGACATGCAAGAGGCAACCAATTGTTATTTCTCTCACACATGGATCTTTCTCTCCCTCTCTTTATTCCTCCCTTCCCCTCTCTCTGAAAATAAGTAAATAAAACCTTTTTTAAAAAGAAAAAAATAAACTACCCAGATTTTTAAATTTCTCTTTGGATTTTGAGATTTAATTTTAATTTATATAGAAGCATTGTGCTGGTTATGTTGGAATATATGTAAGAAAAAAATGAAAATGAGTATTATTGTTTCAGGTGGGTTTTTTAAAAGATTTTATTTATTTCTTTTTAGAGAGGGGGGAGAGAGGAAGAGAAACATAGATCCGTTGCCTCTTACACATCCCCAACCAGGGGCCTGGCCCACAACACAGACATGTGCCCTGACCAGGAATCTAACTGGCAGCCTTTTTGGTTTGTGGGACAACACCCAACCCACTGAGCCACACTAGTCAGGGTTCAGTGGTTTAATTTTAATCAGGAGAAGAATATCTTCATGTCACTAATGACATAGTTTTGCTACTATTTAATTTAGATGTCATTTAAAGATTAATGTTGAAGGTGGAGGTGCAGGGTGTCCAACCTGTGGTCCATGGGCTGCATGCAGCTCAGGGTGGCTATGAATGCCGCCCAATACAAAATTGTAAATTACTTAAAACATTATGAGATTTTTTTTTTATGATTACGTGTCACAGTATATTTAATGTGTGGCCCAAGACAACTCTTTTTCTTCCAGTGTGGCTGAGAGACACCAAAAGGTTGGACACCCTAAAGAATGTAACAGTTTATTCAAAATTCTTTATTTCTGATTTTGATTATTTTATTTCATGTTTCAGTTTCCCTCCCTAAAGTACAGCCACGTTATGATTTAGATGGAGATGCTAGCACAGCTAAGGTTAGTATTTAATTAAATTACTATGTAAACATCTGAATTAAAATTATCCTATCAATAGTGAATGAAATGTATTGTGTCTTTATATATGCCTATATGATTTAGGAAATTATTCACATAAGTCATTATCCATTGCAAAGTATTTTGTGTTCTTTTTTTTTTTTTTACTTTATATCCTTTTTTAAATTCATAAAACTTTCTGTATGAGGCAGTGCATGTTTAACATTATCGTGTTAAGGATGACATGTTTATTACAGTTATATCTGTCCTCAGCTTTTAGAAGTTAGTAGTTGTGCTATTAGCCTGATAAAAATATGTAAGGTAAAAACGTTTTATGTAAATGTTTTCCTTAACCTGTACCATAGCACCAAATAATGACATTTCACATTTCTTTATTAGGCAATAACAGGAGTTGTGTGTTATGCCTGTAGAATTGCCAGTACCTTGCTGCTTTATCAGGAATTAATGCGAAAGGGGATACGATGGTTGATGTAAGTAATAGATAGAGATTTGAAAGTTGATCTTCACATAGACCTCACTAAATAACTGGTAACCACCCCATCATCTCTTCAGCCTAGGTAGGGTCAAGTTCTTGATTTTTATTATAATATTTTGTTTCACATTTAGTTTATAAAACATACAGCAGTTGTGTTTTTCATTTGATTCCTACAGTAACCTTGTGAGACAGGATGATAATATCTGAATTTTATAACTTACACCACACTGTACATTGTGATGGCAAATGAATTCCTTTCCAAGGACCTTATCTTGGCTCTCATTTCACTGTCTTGGGAGGCTTTGTCATTGTAATCCAATACAGCCTGTACTTCTTTCTAGGGTTTATGTTCTTAGAATCTTTCTCGCTTTCCCACCTTTTTCCCCAAATGAAATACACACTCAGCTTTTTTTCTAAAAAAGCATTACTAGTTGGGGCTTGGTGAAGGTAGGCAAGGGGAGAAAAAGCAGGGACAACTGTAATAGCATAAACAATAAAATAAAATTTAAAAACCAGCATTGAGATATTCATGTAGTATAAAATTCAACCATTTAAAAAAAAATGTAATTCAGTGGTTTTTAGCACAATTCACAGAGTTGTGCAGCCATCACCTCTAGTTTTAGAATATTTTTCTCACCCCAAAAAGAAAGCCTGCACCCATGAGCAGTCATTCCACATTTTTACTCTAACATCCTATCCCTGGGCAACCACTGGTACACTTTCTGTTGCCATAGAGTTGCCTAGTCCAGAGATTTCATGTGAATGGAAGCATACAGTGTGAGTACACACTGACCTTGACAAGCAATTTAAAAGCTAGTTTTTTTAACTAAGTCATTTAATGTAGTTATTCTAGGTTAGAATATTAATCATCTAGTTCAGTATGCTCTTTCTGAAAGTGGCCCTAGGAAATGTTGTGAAAATGAATAGAATTTGACCCTTTTTTAACCTTTCATGATTTGTAAATACCATCTTCCCATCTATAGAAAGGGAGAATAAATGGGGCCCGGCTGGTGTAGCTCAGTGGATTGAGCGCGGGCTGGGAACCAGAGGGTCCTGGTTCAATTCCCAGGTGGGGCGCATGCCTGGGTTGCGGGCCAAGTCCCCACTGAGGGCCATGTGAGAGGCAACCATACATTGAGATTGCTCTTTCTCCCCTCCTTTCTCCTCTCTCTGAAAATAAATAAAATCTTTTTTTTTTTAAATAAATAAATAAAGAGGTCTTGTATTTAAAAACAAAAAAAAGGAAAGGGAGAATAAATGGTCTCGTTTAAGAATCATGCCTCTAAGTTCTATACAACATCATTTGAAGCTTTTGAATTTTATAAACCCAGAGTACAGGCCGCATGGTCTCTGGGCTCATCGAACTCTCTTCATTCAGCTTTAATGCTCGTGACAGTTTCTGTGTGCCCTCCTCAGATCTGTCCTCTCCTTCTTGCAAAAACATGTATAAAAGCATGTCGTTATTTTTTAATTGATTTTGAGAGAGAGAGAAATATTGACTTGTCGTTTCACTTAAATGTATTCATTGATTGATTCTTGTATGTGCCCTGATGGGAGATTGAACCCTCAACCTTGGCATAGCAGGATGATGTTCTAACCAACTTAGCTACCAGGCCAGGGATGCATGTCATTATTCTTATTCTGCTGCTGCATCAAAGGGGGAAAAGAAATGGCTTTTTCCCCCCTCTCACCTTTATGTAAACCCATAAATGTATGCTTATAATATTTTTTTATGTGTTCACATATCTAGTTTGTAAGCCTCTGCTTTTCTCTTTCCATTAAGAAGCAAGCCTCTTTGTTTTTATTAAATAGCTTCTGGGGAAATCTAAGTGTTGACTCCATTTATTTTCACTCTTGTTTTCTCTTGCTATTGCTATCAGCCCCAGTTACTACTCCATGAAGCTTTTATCCCTTTTCCTTACTAGCTTTTAGCTCATTAACTTACAAGAAAACAGTTTTTAATGTAGACCACTGTTGGTAAACTTTGTTCGTTTGTTTTGCAAGTATATTTTATTAATTATGCTATTATAGGTGTCCCGTTCTTTTTTCCCCCTCTGTCTCCCTCCACCCAGTAGCCCCATTCCCTCAGCATTCCCCCTGCTTAGTTTATGTGCATGGGTCATACATGTAAGTTCTTTGGCTTCTCCATATCCTATACTATTCTTAACTTCCTCCTATTTTGTACCTACCATTTATGCTTCTTACTCCCTGTACCTTTCCCCCATTCTCCCCATACTCCCTCCCTGCTGATCACCCTCCATGTGATCTCCATTTCTGTGATTCTGTTCCTGTTCTAGTTGTTTCCTTAGTTTGTTTTTATTTTTGCTTTTTTTTTTTAAGGTTCAGTTGTCGATAGTTGTGAGTTTGTTGTCATTTTACTGTTCATATTTTTTATCTTTTTCTTAGATAAGTCCCTTTAACATTTCATATAATAAGGGCTTGGTGATGATGAATTCCTTTAACTTGACCATATCTGGGAAGCACTTTATCTGCCCTTCCATTCTAAATGATAGCTTTGCTGCATAGAGTAATCTTGGATGTAGATCCTTGCCTTTCATGAATTTGAATACTTCTTTCCAGGCCCTTCTTGCCTGCAAGGTTTCTTTTGAGAAATCAGCTGATAGCCTAATTGGCACTCCTTTGTAGGTAATTGTCTTCTTTCTTCTTGCTACTTTTAAGATTCTCTCTTTATCTTTAATCTTGAGTAACTTAATGATGATGCACCTTGGTGTGTTCCTCTTTGGATCTGATTTCTTTGGGATTCTTTGGGCTTCCTGAACTTCCTGGAAGTCTGTTCCCTTTGCCAGATTGGGGAAGTTTTGCTTCATTATTTGTTCAAATAAGTTTTCAACTTCTTGCTCTTGTTCTTCTCCCTCTAGCACCCCTATAATTCTGATGTTAGAGTGTTTAAAGTTGTCCTGGAGGTTCCTAAGCCTCTCCTCATTCTTTTGAATTCTTGTTTCTTCATTCGGTTCCAGTTGGATGTTTACTTCTTCATTTTGTTCCAAATGGTTGACTTGAGTCCCGGTTTCCTTCCCTTCACTGTTGGTTCCCTGTATATTTTGCTTTATTTCACTTTGGGTATCCTTCATTTCTTCTTTCCTTTTGCAACCAAGCTCAATCAGTTCTGTGAGCATTTTGATTACCAGTGTTTTTTTTTTTGTTTGTTTTGTTTTTTTTTGTTTTTTAATTATTTTATTGTTGTTCAATTACAGTTGTCCGCATTTACCCTCCCCCCACCCCACCCCAGGCAAACCCACCTCCCTCCCTTGCTTCCCCCCTCCCCCTTGGTTTTGTCCATGTGTCCTTCATTGCAGTTCCTGAATACCCTTGTCCCCCTTCTCCCCTTCCCCTTCCCCTCTGGTTACTGCCAGAATGTTC
>PVJI01021571.1:0-26875 GCA_004026765.1 Micronycteris hirsuta
GGTCAAGTTCAAGGAGTACATCATCACGCAGCCTTTACTATATGAAATGTTAAGGGGTTTTATATAAGGACTCATGAGAGAAGGCACCAAGGCCAGATCAGCTACCGGGGAACTCAGATCAGCCACAGCCAAGACGCTTGTGAGGTAAGCAAGCAAAATACAACCAGAGAAACAAATTATAACCAGAGACATTGAAATTCAGAACAATCTGGCAGTAACCAGAGTGGGGGGGATAATGGGGACAAGGGGATGCAGGAACTGCTATAAAGGACACATGGACAAAACCAAGGGGGAGGGTGGAAGCAAGGGAGGGAGGTGGGTTTGCCTGGGGTTGGGGGTGGGGGTAAATGCAGACAACTGTAAGTAAACAACAATAAAATAAAAAAAAAAAAGTGGGTTGTTGTTGTTGTTGTCGTTTTGTATATATCCTGGATATTAACTCCTTATCATATATATGATTTGCAAATATTGTCTTTCTTTTTGTGGATTGCCTTTTCACTCTGCTTATAGTGTTTTTTAATACACAAAAGTTTTTAATTTTGATGTGAAATTTATTTATTTTTGTTGCCTCTGCTTTAGGATATTCTTTATTATTCTTTCTGATAATTAAAAAGCAGGGCATTTGTCCTGTTAAGGACCTCAGACATAATATTTGATAATAGCAAATTCTTACCAGCATACAGAATAACTATCTTTCTATTCTTAGAAGCAGGAGAATAAGTTTCTGGCTCATTAAGATTCAAATTTAAAATGGGATGTGAGAGAAAAACAAAATGCATTGTAGTAACTCTGCCTGAGATCCTTCATGTTGGTGAAGTAGAACAGTATTGTAAGAGCATTGGTAACAGAGATCTGTCAGGAAGCCTTCCCTGCGCTCTGTTTATTCCTCTTCTCCAAAGGCACTTCAGAGATGCTGTCCTTGACCACCCTTTCACCTTCCCAACTTGCATTCTGGTTTACTCTCATCCCTTTTTCTTTTTTAAATTCAAAACACTTTTTTATGACTAGACATTGTTATTTATTTGCTCATTTATCACATGTCTTTTCTCATAAAGGCAGAGACTCTTGTCTGTTTGTTCACTGCTGACTTTCTAGTGCTAGAACAGTGCTCTGAATATTTCATAAATTAATAGAGCAGTTCGTATTGAACATTTTGTAGTTTCTATTTCTATAAAAATCTCGAGAAGTAGATGATGCTGATTGTCAGAGTGAAATAGATGATCCATATGACTCTTTCACTTCCATTCATATACTTTTAACCCCATTATCTTGTAACATTAATTTTTGTTGTAGCCTCATGTTTTAGTATTGTGTCATTTTTGACATATAAAATAGGTTAAATATTTGAGCACCTATTGGTTTAGGTCCTGCTTTAAGCCAGGCATGGGTGTTGAAACTTTAACATCTTAGGCTTGATTTAAGTTATTTTGGTACCAACAATTTTAATGGAGGAAATTGTTTTTATTTAAAAATGGAATTCATGGTCAAGTTTTATTTATGAAGACATGTTAGTTTAATTTTTCCTTAGATTTAACCTAATGTGAACTTTTTTCCAGATATTTTCTAAATTTGGCACAGTCTTGAAAATTATCACCTTTACAAAGAATAATCAGTTTCAAGCCTTGCTTCAGTACGCTGACCCATTGAATGCACAATATGCCAAAATGGTAATTATTATCTTTTTTTTTTATTTTTCAAGTGTTAATCAGTCACTTCAGTGATACCGAAGAAAGCCATCATGTCTTCTCCCTTGCTCCAGTTTATCATGTATTTTTTAATTGTAGTAAGATATACATTTATAAAATTACCGTTTTTAAATATACTGTTTCATGTGCTCTTTTTTTACAGTAAGCTAAAAATTACTTCTTTGTCATGTAAAATGGTTTCAAATCACCTGTTATTTCTCAGCTCTGTGGGACTCATTTCTCTTTGTTATATTTAAAGTCTAGAATTGAGCACAAGTTCTCCTGATATAATCTGACTAATGAAGTAGAATTATCTTTGTCTTTGACCTTCATTTTTTTCTTTTAAGTTAGCCAAAGATTGATTTCACTGTTTTTGCAACTGCACTCACTGTTGAATCTTGTTGAACTCTGAATTGAAGATATTAAATCTCAGGAAATAGATTGCTATCAATTCATAGTGTTTTTTTGTTTTGTTTTGTTTTTTAGTGTATGAGTGCTTGACTTTTGACAAGATATAAAATTTCACATTCAGTTTAGTTATATCTGACCCATTTCCTAGTGAGATCTATCCTCAACCAGAATCTGTCTTATATCAGTATCTGAATTATTTCTAAATTCTTTCCAAAGATAGGGACAAGGTTTGTTGTACTTTTGTGTACCACGTAGTGTGTAGCTCTTAATTAGAAATAGAGCCTTTATATGTGCTGTACCTTCTGCCTCCATATTTATATTATTTTGTACCTTTATGATGGCATACTCACCAAATACTATTACAGGTTAGGGTATTTTGCATATTTGTGTATTTTTGTTTCATTTTTATGTGTCTTGCTTTCTGGTATCTATTTTTATAAGTTTGGGTATTTGTGGGAGTCATAAATGGTTACAAATTTTTCTTGTGAAAGGGAGGGATTACTAATCTTTGATCTTGTATCAGAACTGACTCCAAATTTCCCTCAACTTATTATTCACAGTATTAAAAAATAAATTTACAAGAGAAGAAAAATGGTAGATATTTCATATATTGTTCTGATAAGTATCACTTAGAAAGGCTTTATATCATCTTAATGTATATAAACTACATTAAAAAGAATAAAGATGAAATGGAAAATTAAAATACCTTCAAACATTTTTGTGACAAAATAATCATAATAATAGCTGATACAATGTACAATGATGCATAGTAGTTTTCCAAGCGTTTACATTTCTCCTCTTCCACTTGGTCTTACCAGAGACAAGATAGGGATTATTATCATTATTTTACAGATGAAAAATCTGAGAGGTAGAGATTTTCTTTTTCTCTCTTAGGTACACAGACAGAGGTAAATGTAAATAAAGGTCTTTGGTTTTTATATTCCATTGCTCTCTGCTTTATATCTGATAGCATTCTGTGTCAAAGTAGAGGCTACTTGATTTATCAGTGTTGTTTTCTTGCAAAATATCAGTCCCTTTCTTACATGCTTTAGGCTCTGGATGGCCAGAATATCTATAATGCATGCTGCACTCTGCGTATTGACTTCTCCAAGCTCACCAGCCTTAATGTGAAATATAATAATGACAAAAGCAGAGACTTCACTCGCTTAGACCTTCCTACTGGTGATGGCCATCCATCCCTTGAACCCCCTATGGCTGCTGCTTTTGGTGAGTAGTTCTGTTTTGAGTCACAAAGCAAGTTTTCTGAACTTACACCGTTTCACTTATTAATCCTTGTTATATCAGTTATCCTTTTCTTCTTGGGTTCTCTCAGGATTTCCAAAGGGTAGCAAGGATCATAGAACGAAATGTGTCCATTATTTAGATTTTAATATTTGTAGATTCTATGAGTTGGCAAAACAAGTGAATATCTGAAATTCAAAATTACAGTTATTTTTTAACATTATTATTACTCATTCTTTATCAGCCATGCAACCATTTGCTTCAAATCAGTAGTCTTTTACATATTAACATTAGTTTAAATATGTTGGTATTTAAAAAAATATTTTATTTATTTATTTTTAGAGAGAGGGGAAGGGAAGGAGAAAGGGAAGGAAGCATCAATGTGTGATCACCTCTTACATGCCCCCCACCTGGGGGCCTGACCTGGCCCACAACCCAGGCATGTGCCCTGACTGGAAATTGAACTGGTGACCCTTTGGTTCACAGGCCAGTCCTCAATCCACTGAGCCACACTAGCGAGGGCTAAATGTGTTGGTTAATAGCCAGCAAAATATTGGCTTAATTGCTCTTGGGAGAAATGCTTTTCTCTTTTTAAGTAGTGATATTTTAAAACAAGAACCTAAATTAGTGGTACGTTCTTTCTTTATTTAAAGAACAGGATTTATTTTATTTTGTTTTGTTTTTTCAACATCTGAACTTCCATCTTTGCCTTAAGTTTGTGGGAAGTTACAGTTTTGCATTATTAAAAATGCAGTCTTCTGAATTGTCTCTGCAAGTGTTGCTTTGAAGGCTTCCTTTTATTTAAAAGTAGTTCTCAATATATTGATACTCTTTGGTTTCATTTATTTTTAATTTTATTATTGATTTTAGAGAGAGAGAAAGGAAGGTGGATAGAGGGGAAAACCACCAGTTTGTTGTTCCACTTTTTATTCATTCATTGGTTGATTTTTTTATGTGCCACGACCGAGATTGTATTTATACTTTTTAAATAAACCTTTAATATTAAGGAAAAAGCAGTGGATGGCCTAGCTGGATATATCATTAGGTAAATGTATGCTACTTTTTGATTTTGCACCTCTCAAAAGTGTGGTTTATATTTAGATAAACTATTAAATTTTATTACCCTTCATGATTGATTTTCTTTTCCCAAATCACAACATAAAATATTGCTAATTGAGATTTTGAGTGGTTTTTAGTCCATCTTCATTTTACAGGTGAGAAAAAAGAATCCATAGCCAAATGGTTGTCCAAAATTTTCTAGAAAATAGTTTGTAACTTTATTTGCAAGTAAAAGCTTTTTGTTATTTATAACTGAAAAAGTCAAGTGAACTGTTTTTAAGTTCAAATTCCTAAAATTGCTAAAGTTTCTGCTTTGGTCTGACCAATGTTTGTGTTTTATATTTGTTACCAGCTCCTACTTACATGTCCAGTTTTGCAGAGCCAAAGGTCTTTGTAGTTACCAGTTCAGTAACACCTGGTAGAAATTGGGGCTATCAGTGAAGTTTGCCAAAATTGACTCTGCAATGCAGAACTACACTTAACTATAATAATTGAATATATACTGTTGGTGTAATTAATGTTCTACATTGTGGAAAGAGGACATTTTAAAAATACAATTAGGATGTTTGGTTTCTGAATATAACATATCAGAACATTAACATCCTTTTTCATTGTGTTAAAATTCTTAGTCATTGCAAAGTAATGCCTATGTTCTAAGCTAAGCAATTCATCAGAGAATACTTTTTATATAGTGTGTGAAAGTTTACTATTCCCTCCTTTTTTTCTTGGCTTCTGGAACACCACAAACTCCTAACTTTTTTCCTACCCGTTTGTTCTTCTCCTTTTTAAAGGTTGCCATTTAAAGTTCCTAGTGTTGAATTGTAAGCATTCCGTCCCTGTTCTTACTGATACATACAAGGTAGGGCAAATTTAGGTTTACAGTTGTTCATATGGAAAATAATACAATAATTAATAAATACTAGAAGAATAAACTGTTTCGTGTATTCACAACCGTAAGCCTATTTTTGCCTTACCCTGTATTGTAGCTATAGAAAAGCATATAAAACATGTAAATAAGTTTTTGAATACCCATGTAATTGACAACTGGGTTAAGAAATCAAATATTTATACATACTCAAGAAACACTCTTTATACCCTTCTTACTGATTGATTGTGCTTCCACTCTCCCAAAAATGACTAGTCTCGAATTTGATGATAATTATTCTTTTGCCTTTTAGCTTTTGTTTTGTTTTCTTACCACTTATTATGAAACCCTAAGTGCTAATTTAAAAAATGGTTTCTCCTATATTTAGAACCTTATATAAATGGAATCATGCTTTTTATTTTCTTTTGTGACTTGTGATTCATTCATATATGTGACTTGTGCTTATTCATTCTCAATAGTGTCAAGTACATAGGTTACCGTTGTGTGAATATACCACAGTTTGTTTATCCATTCTACTGTGGATAGACATTTGGGTTATTGTAGTTTGAGCCTATTAGGAACAGTGCTGTGAAATTTTCCTGATCACCAGTGAGGTTCAACATATTTTTATATGTTTACTGGCCATTCCCCCTTACGAATTTTTCTGTTCAGCTCTTTTGCCTGTTTTGGGGTTTGGTTTCTTCCTTTTTCCTGTGTTTATTTGTAGAAATTTTTAAAAATATATTCCAGACACTAGTCCTGTTTTGGTTATATGTATTGGTTTATATGTATTCCTCCCATTTTTGGCTTTATGGTATTTTTATGTGGTCAAATTTATTTGCCATTTTCTTTATATTTGTGTTTTTGTGTCTTATTTAAGAAATATTTTGTTACCCTGACATCATAAAGCTATATACTTCTATTTAAAGTTTATAATCTTTTTTTTTAAGATTTTATTTATTTATTTTTAGAGAGAGGGGAAGGGAGGGAAACAGAGAGGGAGAGAAACAGCAACGTATGGTTGCCTCTCACATGGCCCTCACTGGGGACCTGGCCTGCAACCCAGGCATGTGCCCCGACTGGGAATCAAACCGGGACCCTCTGGTTCCCAGCCCGCGCTCAATCCACTGAGCTACACCAGCCGGGGCTAAAGTTTATAACCTTTTAGTAATTTTGTTTTGAAATAATTTAAGTTACAAGAATATACCAAAAATTGCCTTATATCCTTCATTCATATTCCTCAATTATTAGCATCATGCCACACGTACTTTATCATCTCTCTGATTGTGTGTGTGTGTGTGTGTGTGTGTGTGTGTGTGTGCGTGCGTAGGTAGGTTTCCCCTCCTGCCCCCCATCACTGGAGAGTAAGTGCAGGCATGATGCACCTCTACTTCTAAATCCTCACTGTGTATTTTCTAAGAACAAGGTCTGTCTTACCTAAATACAGTTCAGTTATCAAAATCAGGAATTTAGCATTCATCCAACACTATTATCTAATCCGTAGACCTTTTAAAATTTTGCCAGTAGAGAAAGTAATGTTCTTTATAAGAGAATATTTTCTAGTAAAGATCCAAGCTAGTATTAGGCTAACATATTTGTCATGTTTTCTTAGAGTCCTTTAATTTGGAACATTTCTTCATTCTTTGTCTATCATGACCTTTGCATTTTTTAAGAGTTCACATTGGGTATTGTATAGAATGTCTTTCAGTATGAATATGTGTTTTTTTTGGCTGAAATAATGTGTTTTTCTCAGTTTATTACATCAGGAGACACAGAATGCCAGTTTATCCTGTTCCTGGTGATAGCAACTTTGATGCTGGGGGGAGGAAGAAACTTTTTTATACCCTCCAGGTTCTTTTGGCTGGTCTAATATTAATAATTAAATCTATTTGAGACAGATTAACAAGAGAAAATAGCCAAACTTAAGTACACGTATGGTAACCCTACATGCATGAGAGTCAAAGACCCCCCCCCCCCCCCCCGCTTGAGAGGTTCAGTGACAGAAAGGGAGTATGAGGTATGTGTGACATTCTGCATTGGGGCTCCAGAGGGGAGAAAGGTCACTGCAGGATAAGAAAAGCAGATGTTTATTTAGTAACTGGTAGTTTGCCCTGCCATGTATCAATAGATAGATCGATCATAAAAGTTATTTCTGGTGCAAGGCTTCTAATTTAAATTCTTTTTGGGAGTTAAATAAGGGCAGAAGTTTCTCTTCAGCCCACAGGGTTTTTCAGTAGTAGCCTTTAGCTCAAAATAATCTGCCTACCACAAAGGCATATCTTGGGGTAACTCATTCTGAACCCCTACAATCACTTACTAAAGTAGTTTCTGCTAAGTTTCTTCCAGTAAAGTTACTGTTTTTCTTTTTGTAATTAATTTGTAGGGAGCTCTGTTGAGACTATGTAAATAATAGTTTTAGCATCCATTGCTGAAATTAGTTGTTGCTGGATGGTTGTTATATTGGTGATTTGATAATTCCATTATTTCTTCTACATTTATTAGCTGGGATTTTATTATAAAGAACTTTCTCTTAACATCATCCCATTCATTCACTTACTCATTTTGAATAAATTTATCATATAACATTGTGTGAATTTAAGGTGTATAACATGTTACTTTGATACTTTCATATATTATATGATTGCCAATGTAACAGTATCACATTACATAATTATAGTATAATATTGTCTATATTTACTATACCCTGCATTAGATCTCTATGGCTTATTTATTACTCATTTACCTATTTTTATGTCAGTATGGAGTCATAGATTCTTATTCTGTGGGTTATAATTTTGTACAATAATTTCTCATCTTATGCTGTCTCAGATTTGGCCAGTGGGAGCTCTTTCACACTGGTTTCTGTGGCTTCTTGAAATATCTCCATCACCATTTGAGCCCTTTCTTACTTTCTGGCAGAAGATATAGCATATCTTTTTTTACTTTCCCTGCCTTAGCACTGCAAAATGAGCCCTGGTTTATTTTAATGAGAAATGGTATTTGGAAATTAATATCTAGGCATTAGATATGCTCATTGCTAAGAGGACATCAGTGCTTATAGGTACTTTTTTCCATTAATTCACTCATTCATTCATTCAAATTCTCACTCAAGGATATATTTGCTGACTTTAGAGAGGGAGGGAGGGACAGACAGACAGACAGACAGACATCGGTTGCCTCCCATAGGTGCCCTGACCGGCGATCAAACCAGCAACGTTTTGGTGTATGGGGTGATGCTCCATCCAACTGTGTAACCCTATCAGGGTTAGGCACTTTAAATGGACACTACTAGGATATATGTATATGTGTGCTCCATAAATACATTTTTCTGTGTGTGTGTTTAAAAAACACAAATTTTAATGGGTACCTCCAGTTCCAACCCAGCACCGGTTTTTTACATTATTAACTTCCTTCTTCAAGAATGAGAAAGCTAGTCTCCATTAGACTTATTTGCTTGATCCTATAATACACAAAAAATAGTTTCAGCATTGTTATCTCATAGCATTAAAACTTCAGCTTAATGTTTGCTTAAGTAGTTTTCTGGGCGTTGCTCCATTGGTCTGTTTATTTATCTTTCGTCATTACCATAGGTCTCAATATCTGATAGAGGAAATCTTTTTACCTTATCCTTCAAGAGTATCTTGACAATTCTTGACCACATGAATTTTAGGATCAACTTATCAAAAAAGATATTGGGGTTTTAATTGGATTACATTGATTTTCTAAATCACTTAGAACAAAGGTAGCAAACACAAGGCCCGAGGGCTGAATCTGCCCGGCCCTCCACCTTATTTTATCTGGCCCAGGACCTTATTTCTACCCAGCGGCAATGCCAACCTCTCGCTTAACTGTTGAGTAGTTGCATTTATACAGTCCTAAAATTACACTCGGCTCTTTGAAGGCAACCTCGAGGCTGATGTGGCCCGCAGTGAAGGTAAGTTTGACACCCCTGACTTAGAAGATATTGACATCTTTACAGTAGAATCTTCCAGTCTTTGAACATTGTACCTCTCCATTCATTTGGATGTTCCTTAACATCTTTCAGTAAATTTGGTGACTTTTCTCCATAAAGGTTTGGATGTTTTGTTAGATTTATTCTAGGAACCGTACTTTTTAGATTCTAATTCTAGAACTAATATTTATTTTTTAAGTATATTTTATTGATTATGTTATTCAGTTATCCCATTTTTTTCTTTCCTTTCTCCCCTTCTGCCTTGCACCCCTCTCCCTCCAGCATCTCCCCCACCCCTGCCCTTAGTTCATGGCTGTGCGTCGTACATATAAGTTCTTTGGCTTCTCTAGTTCCTATACTATTCTTAACCTGTCCCTGTCTATTTTATACTTATCAGTTATACTTCTTATTCCCTATTCCGCCCACCCCTGTCCTGTCCCTGCTGATAACCCTCCATGTGATCTTCATTCCTGTGATTCTGTTCCTGTTCTAGTTTTTTGCTTAATTTGTTTTTGGTTTTGTTATTTTTAGGTTCAGTTGTTTGTACTTGTGAGTTTTTTGTCATTTTACTGTTCATAGTTTTGATCTAATATTTATTATCTGTATAACCTTGGGCAAATTGCTTAACTGCTCTGTACTTTTGTTTCCTCACATGGAATGAGCATAGTAGTAGCACTTAATTGATAGGGTTGTGATGAACATTAAATGTAGTAGTATACATAAAGAGTTTAGAATGGTGCATGGCATAAGTGCAATGTAAATTTTAGCTATCGTTATTTTGTTTTCTAACTGTTGCTGATACAGAAAGGCAGAGTTGTTTCTTTTTTTATATATATTTTATTGATTATGCTATTACAGTTGTCCCATTTTACCCCCTTTATTCCCCTCCACCCCCATCCCCCATTCCCCACCCTTCAGTTTTTGTCCATAGGTCATACACATAAGTTCTTTGGCTTCTACATTTCCTATACTATTCTTAACCTCCCCCTGTCTGTTTTCTACCTACCATTTATGCTACTTATTCTCTGCACCTTTTCCCCCTCTCTCCCCCTACCATTCCCATGTTGATATCCCTCCATGCCTTATATAAATCCCTTTAACATTTCATACAATAAAGCCTGGGTGATGATGAACTTCTTGAACTTGACCTTATTTGAGAAGCACTTTATCTGCCCTTCCATTCTAAATGATATCTTTGCTGGATAGAGTATTCTTGGATGTAGGTCCTTGCCGTTCATGACTTGGAATACTTCTCTCCAGCCTCTTCTTGCTTGCAAAGTCTCTTTTGAGAAATCAGCTGACAGTCTTATGGGAACTCCTTTGTAGGTAACTGTCTTCTTTTCTCTCACTGCTTCTAAGATTATCTCCTTATTTTTAATCTTGGGTAATGTCATCATGATGTGTCTTGGTGCGTTCCTCTTTGGGTCCAGCTTCTTTGGGACTCTCTGAGCTTCCTGGATTTCCTGAAAGTCTGTTTCCTTCACCAGCTTGGGGAAGTTCTCCTTCATTATTTGTTCAAATAAGTTTTCAATCCCTTGGTCTTCCTCTTCTCTTTCTGGCACCCCTATGACTTGGATGTTGGGATATTTAAAGATGTCCTGGAGGTTCCTAAGCCTCTCCTCAGTTTTTTGAATTCTTGTTTCTTCATTCATTTCTGTTTGGATGTTTTTTTCTTTCTGCTGGTCCACTCCGTTGATTTGAGTCCCAGTTTCCTTCTTATCCCTATTGATTCCCTGTACATTTCCCCTCGTGTCCTTATATTATCCTTCATTTGTTCAAGTAATTGCAACAATTTTTCTTCGAAATCTGTGAGCATCCTGATTACCAGTGCTTTGAACTGTGCATCTGATAGGCTGGCTATCTCTTCGTCACTTAGTTGTATTTTTTTCTGGAGCTTTGATGTGTTCTTTCATTTGGGCCATTTTTTTTTCTCGGTTTGCTTGTTACTTTAAGGGGCGGAGCCTGAGAGAACAAAGGCATTTGCTCTGTTCTCTACACTTCCCCAACTACCCACAAGCAAGTCAGGCCCTTCTTTACTGGCTCCGGGGTGAGTGGACGGGCCTGCACAGTTCCAAGTCCCTGTGGGTCTCCCCAACGAACTCTCCCATGAGGCCAAGAGTTCCTCCCACTGCCACCTCAACCCCGACAGGTATAATCAATTGGTGGTTTGAGGCTTTATCTCCCGGCGTTGGTGGGCCATGAGGTCTGTTCTGCTCCTCGGCTTTTCCTCCCGGTTTATCTGTGCAAGAATAAGGGACCGCCCAGTCCACCAATCTCAGCCCCGGTTTTGCTGAGTGCGCCTGCTGCGTTTTGGCCAGGCGCGCCTGCCACGGCCCCCTCCGGGCAGCTGGAGTGTCGCCGGTACCACTCCACAAACCCCGTCTTGCCGAGTGCTCTCCACTGGGCTCTGTCCCGCTTACCAGTCTGGATGAACGTGTCTTCTTTAACTCCTTGGTTGTCAGACTTCCACTCAGTTCAGTTTTCTTTCAGATCTGGCTGTTTTTGTTTTTTTTTTAATTGTTGTTTTTCCTCTTTTGGTTGTGTGAGGAGGCACAGTGTGTCTACCTATGCCTCCATCTTGACCGGAAGTCCTCGGCAGGGTTGTTTCTTGATTTCATGTTCAGCAACTTTAAAAACTCTTAATAATTTTTTTCTTTAGAAAGATGTACTGCACTTCTAAAATTTATATAGAAATGGAAAAAGAAAGTAGGATAGTCAAAAGAATTTTTTTAAAAATTGTAATTGCAAGATAATATAAAGCTGCAATAATCAAGCTAATATGGTAGTGTTGGAAAGATAGAAATATAGAGTAATGGAGCAGAATAGGGAATCTAGAAATAAACCTCACACATATGTAGTTAATTGCTTTTCAACAAAATTGCCAATGTAAAATTCAATAGGAAAAGAAAAATCTTTCAAGTAGAGTTTGGACAGGTGGGTATCCATATTGAAAAAAAAGTGAACATTGACTCATATCTCACACCATACTGACAACTTGACTTGAAATGGATCTTAGGCCTCTGTGTAAAACTTAACCCTATAAAGCTTCTAGAAGAGAATGTAGGAGAAAATCTTTGCAAGTTGGGATGTGCAGAGGTTTCTTAGAACACAAAAAGCACAACCATAAAATGAAATTATTTATATATCGTACCTTAAAATTTAAATATTATTGCTTGAAAGATACCATCACAAAAACCAAAAGGCATGCTACAGACTTGAAGGAAAATATTTGCAACACACACATCAAATTCATTATATCAAGTTATATAAAGAATTCTCTTATAGCACAATAATAAGAAAACAAAGAAACCAATAAAAATGGGCAAAAAATTTGAAGAGTTACTGTACACAAGATGGTGTATGCATGGCAACAAGCTCATGAAAAGAGGCTCAACATCTGTAATCATCAGGGAAATAGAAATTAAAATTGCTGTATTACCACATGCCCATTAGAACAGCTAAAATTAAAAAGGCTCACTATTGCAAAGATGTGGAACATCTTTCACTAGTATACTGTTTTTATGTTCACACAAATACTTGTACATAAATGTTCATAGTAATTTTATTTGTAATGACCAAAATCTAGAAATAATTCTGTTAACAGGTGAATGGATAAACAAAATGTAATTAATCTGTGTGATGAAATACTATTTAGCAGTACAAAAGGAACAAATTGATAAGGACAAGAGGATTATACTGAATGAAAGAAGCCAGATGAAAAATTACTATGAATGAAAGCAGATAAAAAAAATACATGATTCTGTTGATACGTAATTCTGTTAAATGCAAACTAGTCTATATCGCCAGAAAGCAGATCAGTGGTTGCCTGAGGACAGACAGGGCTTGGAAAAAGATGGATTGCAAAGAGACACAACGACATTTTTGAGATGATGGAAATATCTGTTATCTTAATTGTGATGATAGTTTCACATGTTTTAAGTATACATCAGAATTGTTCACATAGTACCTTTTATGTATGGATAGTTTATTGTATATAAATAAGAAAACTAAGTCATATAATTCAATCTAATGCTGATGACCCTCCAAAGATTCCCATTTCCTAGAGTAAATGCCCACATTCTTATATTGGATTACCAAGCCCTATACCATCCACTCCAGTTTGACTTTTTGACATATCTCTTTTGATGTTCCCTCCCTGCTCTTCTGCCGACCAAACTGATAATCCCTCCTGTTTCTAAAACATGTTAGTTATGTTCCCACCTCTGGATTGTTCCACTGGTTATTCCTTCTGCCTAGAGTGCTTTTCTCCAGATACCTTTGGATTTTGCTCATGCTGCCTTAACTCCTTGTACCTTTGTTTGCCTCCTCTGAACTCATGGTATTATTTTATTAAAATTTTATTTTTACCTAGCAATTAGTTAGTGTTGTTTTATACAATCAGTATTCATTTAGATTAAGTCATATATAATTCTTGAGGTTTTCCATTCCTTCTTGCAACACAGATATCTCATCTGGGAATCACATTATGCCTAAAGCCCATCCTTAAGTATTCACTTAGAGAAGTTTGCGGTAACATTTGCAGTTGTTATTTGTCCAAAATGTCTTTATTTTGTTGTCAATTTTAGAAGGTATTTTTCTTAGTATAGACTTCTAGGTTGATAGGTTTTTTGTTTTTGTTTTTGTTTAATTTTTCCCCAGTATATTAAAGAAGTCATTCTACAGTATTCTGGTTTTCATTGGTGCTCCGAGAAAGTCAGCAGTCAACCTAATTACTGCTCTTTCTTTCTGGCTGGTCTGTAGATATGTTCTTTATCTTTGATGTCTTATAGTTTCAGTATGATTTGTTCTGATTGGAGCTCATTGGGATTCTTGATTTGGTAGGTTATCTTTTTGTTGTTATTCTAGAAATCTTTTCATATATTTACCGTCCCCACTATTTTTTTTTTTTTCATACTTTCTGGAACTTTGATTAGACCTATTATACCCACTTACTCATTCTGAGTGTCTCAAACTTCCATATTTTTTATTTCTTTATCTCTGAGCTGCATTCTGAATAACTCTTTAGGGTCTAACTTTTATTTCATTAACAATCTATTTACCCTTGTCTAATCTATTCTTAATTTTTTCTGGTCATTTTATATTTCAATAATGACTTTTCATTTCTAGAAATTTTATGTGGTTCTTTTTCAAAAACTGACTCCTGCCCTACAGATATTTTTCAGCATGCCTTTAAATCTTCATCTGATAATTCCAGTGTCCAAAATCTTTATTTTTTTAAGATTTTATTTATTTATATTTAGAGAGGGGTAAGGGAAGGAGAAAGAGAGGGAGAGAGAAATAAATGTGTGGTTGCCTCTTGTGTGCATCCTACTGGGGACCTGGCCCACAGCCCAGACATGTTCCCTGACTGAGTATCGAAGCAGTGACCCTTTGGTTCGCAGGTCTGCATTCAGTCCACTGAGTCACACCATCCAGGACACTGTTCAAAATCTTTGTAGCTATCTTTCTACAATAAAATATTTTTTCTTTTCTTTTTTTGATGAGTTCTTCATTTTATTTGTATAATTGATTGTGAGAGTTTTTTGAGACTTAGGATCAAGGTGGTATATACCTTTAGAGAGAATTTACTTGTCTTCAATATTAAAAGCTCTATAGTCAGACTGCCAGCCATGATGGAGGTGTAGGTAGATATACTTTGCCTCCTCACACAACCAAAAGAAGGACAACAGCATATTTAAAAACAAAATACAACCAGAACTGCCAGAAAATTGAACTGTATGGAAGTCTGACAACCAATGAGTTAAAGAAAAAACATTCATTCAGACTGGTAGGAGGGGCGGGGTGGAGAGGATGTGTGGCAAGGCGGCAGCTGGCAGACTGGGCAGTCCCACATTTGCATGTGGATAAACCAGGAGGAACAACTGGGGAGAGATAGACCCCACAACCCAGGGTTCTAGTGCAGGGAAATAATTCTCAAAAACCTCTGGCTATAAAAACCTATGGGGGTTGCATAGCAGGAGAGACTTCCATCCTCACAGGAGAATTCACTGGAGAGATCCACAGGGGTCCTAGAATGTACACAAACCCACCCACCCAGAATAAGCACCAGAAGGGCCCAATTTGCTTATGGGTATCAGGAGAAGTGACTCAAAGCTGAGAGCCAAGCAAGCAGCATTGTTTCCTCTCTGACCACTTTGCCACATACAGCACCACCAACAGAGTGAAGCGGCTTACCCTGCCCTGCCCTGGCAAATACCTAAGGCTCCACCCCTAACAATGTAACAGGTGTGCCCAGACAAAGAAATATGGCCCAAATGAAAACATATCAAAACTTCAGAAAAAGAACTAAGCAATGAGGAGATAGCCAGCCTGTTAGATGTAGAGTTCAAAACACTGGTAATCAGGATGCTCACAGAAATGGTCAAATATGGTTATAAAATAGAGGAAAAGATGAAAGCTATGCATAGTGAAATAGAAAAATATACAGGGAACAACAGTGAGGGGAAGGAAACCAGGACTCAAATCAACAATTTGGGACAGAAGAAAGAAACATTCTACCAGAACAGAATGAAGAAACAAGAATCCAAAAAAATGAGGAGAGGCTGAAGAAACTGAGACAACTTTAAACGCTCCAACATCTGAATCATAGTGATGCCAGAAGGCGAAGAGGAAGAACAAGAAATTGAAAACTTATTTGAACAAATAATGAAGCAAAACTTTCCCAGTCTGGTGAAGGAAATAGACTTCCAAGAAGTCCAGGAAGCTCAGAGAGTCCCGAAGAAGTTGGATACAACGAGGAACACACCAAGTCACATCATCATTAAGTTACTCAAGATTAAAGATAAGGAGAGAACCTTAAAAGCAGCAAGAGAAAAGGAGACAATCACCTACAAAGAAGTTCCCATAAGGCTATCAGCTGATTTCTCAGAAGAAACCTCACAGGGAAGAAGGGGCTGGAAAGAAGTATTCAAAGTCATGAAAGGCAAGGACCTATATCCAAGTTTACTACTCTATCCAGCAAAACTTTCATTTAGAATGGAAGGGCAGATAAAGTGCTTCCAGATAAGGTCAAGTTAAAGGAGTTCATCATCACCAAGCCCTTATTATATGAAATGTTAAAGGGACTTATCTAAGAAAAAGAAGATAAAAATGGTGAACAGTAAAATGACAACAGACTCACAACTATCAACAACTGAACCTAAAAAGAAAACAAAAACAAACAAAGCAATCAAGTAGAACAGGAAAAGAATTACAGAAATGGAGATCACATGGAGGGTTATCAGTAGGGAGAGGAAGGGGGGAAATGGAGAAAAAGGAACAGGGAATAAGAAGCATAAAGGGTAGGTAGAAAATAGACGGTGGGTGGGGGGAGGGTGGTTAGAATAGTATAGGAAATGGAGAAGCCAAAGAACTTACGTGTATGACCCATGGACATGAACTAAGGGAGGGGAATGCTGGTGAGAAGGGGTTGCATTGGGTGAAGGGAATAAAGGGGAGGAAAAAATGGGACAACTGTAATAGCATTATCAATAAAATATACTTTTTTAAAAAGCTCTATATTTGAACATCTTTATCTAAATTCAGAATTTTATTAATTTTCCTGTGGACCCCTAAAAATATGAATTTGGGCCGCAAATTTGATGACAGCTTGTATTTGATTAGAACTTTTCCAGGAACATTTTTGTTCCTTCTTTGTTAGACACATAAGTAACTTTCCTTGCAGTCTTCTGAGAATAGGAGGAGTAGATAAATGAAGTGGATTATTTTAGGCTTACACTTGTAGATTAATGTTGTGAAGCCCTCCTAGTGACTTCCTTGGGCTAACCTTAGAATTTATGTCTTGTCTACTACCCCACAGGCTGACAAAACCAAAGCTTAGCTTCACTGGGTTAGGTTTTTGGCTTTGTATTTGTCTTGTCAGCTATTAGATTTTTTAAACATCATTTTTATTCTTTCATTGAGCATTTTCTGCAATAAGGTTGGGCTGTATTATTTAATCTGCTACTATACCCACATTTTAAAAAAACATAATTATAATTGTGTATTTTTTCACAGTACACACTCTGTAATATTGTGAATGGCTCTGTATTTTGTTTAGTGACTCAGTATATTTAATCATTCTCCAGTTGGGACATTAAGCTTAAATAACATGATAAATTCATTTCTTAGGTAAAAATGTCTGTTAATGCGTTTTGCCTTGATAATATTGTGATGGTACATTTTCCAAATACTTGTTCTTAATCATTCAAATCTTAGATCTTTTTGTTAAAGGTTTGTATAATCTTTTTATAAAGACACTAGTGTATTGTCTAATTGGTTACTTTGCTACAGTATTTTTGTTTCTGCTTATGTGAGGAGCAGATTTAAGGAAACATTATAAATTGTTCTTTTTTCAAATTTCAACAGATTTTCCTACTAATCATCGTATTCTTCTTATAAATAATTATTTAAAATTTGACCCTCGTAATTGTTTGCCAGTTCTTACATGTATCACTATTTTATGTTCTGTAATAGTTGTCTCAAAATTTTCCTGATTTCCCTAAAACCTACTGCTGGTCTGCCTCTTACCCCTCTCAGTGGGCATCTGTATTAGTCTCTTTGTTGTGTTTAAAAAGTACCTTCCTTGTTTCCCAGAATCTCAGGGTTTACAGCAGTTAACATTTATTTCTCTCATAGCGTCAATACTCAGGCAGCTCTGAATCTGCTTTTGCAACCTTCATGCATTTGCCTTTGTGATCTAGGGCCTGGGCCAAGACATTCCATTTTGCTGTGTTGGAGACATGGCATTCTTGTGGCAGAAAGTAAAAAATAATAGTTGATTATACGATAACGGCTCTTAAAACTGCTATGTAGAGGCAGCATGTCCATCTGTGTGTTTCTGTGACGTGATCATATGCAGTGGGAGTTGCATAGGAATGCATGTTCCTCCCATAGGAGGAGGCACTGCAAGTCACGTGACTGGCCAGAGCTATATGGAAGGGGCAAGTGAGTATTTGGCAACAGTAATGCAATCTTCCATGCCTCTTCTTATGTTTAACTTCCTAGTGTTCATTTTTATAATTACTCATATCCATATTGAAGCTTTTTTGTTGTCTTCCCTTATGTCTTAAATATAGTTACTCTGTTGTAAAAATGACTCATTTTACCTATGATACTCAGTTGACTAGAATATAAATTTAGCAAGGTCAGAGATTCTTCTTCATTCAGTGCTTTCTTAGTACTGGAAGAATGTTTGGTTCATAATATGCTTTCTGTAAATATGTTTCCCTTCTTATTGTATTAGTTATTCTGTCATTTATTTTTGTATCTTCAGTTGTTTTTGCTGGCTCTATCTCTAAGTCAAAATGACTGTTTTCTTGAACTGTTTTAATAAATCACAGCTATATATTTAACTGATTCTGATAAATAATTCTCTTCAATGAAGAGAAAAAATTTACATAAGCTTTTAACTCCTTTGTAAAATACAGCCTACATTCTTCTTTCTGTAAATATATTTGTCACCCTATCATTAAACAACAACAAAAAATCCTTCCTTTGACTCTCACATTCTAACTTTCCACTGTTGCTCTAAAATTATTCTTTATCTTGCACATTTCTAATTATTTTAACCTCTTTTGAACCCCTTACCCCTAAAAAGTCTGTTTATGTAGATCCTGAAGCCCTACAAGTCATATTTTTCTACTATTTAAGGCTGTTTTTTTCTCTTTTCCTTAGAATATCCTCTTCCTTCCTCTACCACTTAAGTGCACCATTACTCCCAGATTCTGTTTTTAGCAGATTCTTCATTTATTGTTGTGTGCCCTTTTAAATGGCATATTTGAAGGCTCTCATTGGCATAGCTTTCTTATATTTATTTCTACATAGATGATTTACAGTTCTGTTTCTTACAATAGTTATTCTGAGTTTGTCCCCTCATTTCCACTGTTGGGCATTTCCATTTGAATGTCTTTACCTCCATCTTGACATATCCAAAACCAAATTGTTTTTCTATTAATACTGACTCCTCATTTGGAACTAAGTCCTGTTTTTGTTGATGATGGAGAGACACCAAGCTTCTAAAAGGAAAAGGAAGAGTACCAGCATTTGTTCAGCATCTAGCACACACTAAACACTGTGCTTTTCAATATGCAAGGTCTAGCTCAAGTTTTACCTCTGAGAAACCTCCAGACAATCAAAGGGAATCCTCTATGATTCCTTCTTATACCACTTGCGTTTAAACTGCTAGATCTTCAGCATACGAATCTCCTTTCATTATACTTTTAGTTTGTAAACCTCTCAAAGGCAAGGATTTTTATTTCATAGTTCCTTTTTATCAGTTCAGTACCACATAGGTACAGTACAACTTAATAAGTATTTGATGATTTTCACGTAGAAACAATCCCTAAGTAAGGGCAAGAATCTCAACCGAAATGACAAAACTAAGAAACAAACTAATAACTCAAAATGAAATAACAGCTAAGCTGTACTTTTAAATCTTGAACCCAGTTGAAAGGGGTTAGCCTCTATAAGTGCCAGATAGTCTTTACCCATACATTAAGGCTCATTTGTTCAATAAATTTTTACTTCATAACAGAATCTCTTTATCAGTAATATACCCTCAAATATCCATTTTATACTGCTTTTATAACCATATTTATAGAAGGTAGTATATTTATTTTAGCTTCTCTTTCCCATTAGGTGCACCAGGTATAATTTCCTCACCATATGCAGGGGCTGCTGGATTTGCCCCAGCCATTGGATTTCCTCAAGCTACAGGTGACTCTTTTAAAGTTAAATTTGAAATTATTTTTCTGATTTTCTGTATTTTCTAGGAACTTATCAAGGTGAAAAGTATTACCATATTTGAAGATTTACAGTAAAAGTATTATGTTTATCAACCATAGAAGTGGCTTATTGTATGATACAGAGCTCCTTATATTTACAAATAATTCTCTCTGGTTCCATTCTCAATTGCAAATCTCCATTATATGTTCTGCATTGTTTATATTTGCCATTGGCACAGATAACTTTAGGGTGACTATATTAAATAACCTTAGGTTTGCCTTTTTGGATATTGTATAAAATGGTATGGACTGCTTCTGTCTTTGCTGATAAGCTTATCAGTTACATGTTGAACTGATAAGACACAAGAAGACCTGTGTCTTATGTTTGTCCTCAAACCTTTGGTGGCCATTCAGTACATATTATGCAGTCAGTAAATATTTGAATTAATAAACATCTAGTATTCAGCTTATTAATAAATCCTTCCTTTTTTTGGTCAATAATGATTTCAGAAGATTACAATAAGATGGTATGCGTGCTGTTCATTTCAGGAGATATGTATTTTTTTCTTTAGCTGATGGAGATAATGTATTTTGCCATGTATAATGCATACTTTTGTGCCCAAAATTCTGAGGGAAAAATAAGGATGCACAATTATATATGGTTAGTACTTGAAATACCTTGTATCTGTTCTTGTGTTTGGTAGTTATTTGTTACATAAAATTTCTTATACCATAATATGTTCAAAAATAAATGCTAAAATTCCTTTATAATACAAAAAGCAACTATCTAAATATAAACAAATAAAAATAGAGTTAAAAAATTAGAACAAAATATTTTTTTCCTGAAAGTTTGGGCCAGAAACATGGGTGCCACATATTGTACATGGGAGCACATTATACATGGCAAGATGACTCTCACTCTTTTCCAAACAGTAAACAAATAAGTTTGATCATAATTTAAGGAGATGAAAAAATTTCTTTGTGGTTTTATTTCTGGTTCCTAAAGAAAATTTTGGGGTTGACAATTAGAAGAGTGGCATTAATATTAAGCTAGCCTACATATTACACTTCTGGCTTCCAGTTGATTTATGAATATAACTGTATTTTAAGTCACAATATAGTTGCTTTCTGGCAATAATTTTTATATCCTACCCTTCTAATTCAGGGAATTTTAAGTATTTTTCTTTGATGGACAGGACGAAGTTAATTAAAAAGGAAAGATCAATAAGAAGATTGATCAAGGTTTAAGTTTTAGGAGTTTTAAGACATGTTAACATGTTAAATGAATATTTGCCTGTTCCATTAAAATGCAGGCGTTGTACACTGTTCTTATTTATTTGAAGCCCCCAAATGTTAAATTGATACACATTTCAAAGTCTTGATACAGGTTTTTGTCATTTTAGATATTTCTCTTTGGAATACTATGTATAAAATACTGTGTAGATGTTAAGAACGAGAAGTTGATGAGACTTTTAAGGTCTTGCAGGGGGATATACAGTCAGCCCTCCATATCCATGGGCTCTGCATATTTGGATTCAACCAAATGTAGATTGAAAATATTCGGAGAAAGAACTGTTACTGATGTGTACTATGTATATAGTTATGCGTACAGTGATTGTGTATTTATTGAATGCATACAGACTTTTTTCTTGTCATTATTCCATACAGTACAGTATAACAAGCATTCACAGAGCATAGCATTTACATTGTATTAGGTTATTATCAGTAATTTAGAGATGATTTAAAGTATATGTGAAGATGTACATAGATTATATGCAAATACTTTGCCATTTTATGTAAGGAATTTGAGCATCCTCATAGTTCGATATTTGTGGGCATCCATGGATACCAAAGAATGATTGTGTATGTACAAGTACACATACGTACACATGGGCCTCCTACAGTGTAGCTAAGATGTGCTTTTGGAGGTATATGATAGGCCTACAAAAGTACAGCATAGGGAATATAATCAGTAATATTGAATGACCATGTATGGTGCCAGGTGTATACTTGAAATATCAGGGGGGAACACGTAGAAAGGTAGATGATTGTCTAGCCAATATGCTGAACACCTGAAACTAATACAAAATAAAACTGAATGTAAACTATAATTGAAAACTTTTTTTAATGAAAAAATAAGTTATTCAGAAGTTGTAGGGTTGGATTGGTGGGGCATAAGATGTCATATGAAAAACTATTGATTATAAATTTCATGGAAAAGTAACCAGCCTGAGATGTGTTCTGCACAGTTTTAAAATTTAGCAGGATAGTAGTAATGATACTAGATTCATCAAGCAAAATACCAGTAGCCTAAATGCAAACCGTATTGCAATTTAATTAATGGTTTGTGATAAAGTGGCAAGATGCTGTCTATTACGAGGAATTTTGAGCTTTAAGAATCAGTGAATTAAGGAATTGGTTCATTTTATATAAACAAGATTTTACCTTACATAATTTTTTAAAAGATTTTATTTTTTTATTTTTAGAGAGAGGGGAAGGGAGGAAGAAAGAGAAAGAAACATCAACATGTGAGAAAAACATTGGTTGGTTGCCTCTCTCCTTCCCCCAATCGGGGGCCTGGCTCACAACCCCACCGTGTGCCTGGACAGGGAATTGAACAGGCAGCCTTTGGTTTTTGGGACAATGCCCAACCCACTGAACCACATCAGTCAGGGCTACCTGAGATAATTTTTCAGCTGAGAACCCAAATAGTCAAACCTTCAGAGAAGGTGTGATGTTTTAAGTACAGTATGCAGTGTCAGTATTGCAGTATAATAGAAATTTCAGTAGTTCTGAAATATCCAGGGGAATAGAGAGCTTGAAAATTCTTGATAAAAGAGTATTGAATTCTATAAATCTATACTTGATGGTAATAATATGTATGTAGCACTCTACAAGGTTACATACTGCTTTCCCATACAGAATGTCATACATTTCTGGCTATATGCCTGTCTTAGATATACAACTCAGTGATTGTTAGTAATTTACAGAGCTGTGCAGCCATTTTCACAATCCAGTTTTAGAACATGCAGTACCACCTAGCATGTATATTTGTGACTTCTCAGATTTTTTAAATATACAAGGTCTGTCCAACAAGTATCCAGCCATGTACTATGAAAAATAGAAACCTTTATTGAAGAAGATAAAAGAAACATTTTACATAGGGCGATGATGCCTCACTCCTCTTCAAAGTAGGCACCTTGGAACCTCACACAGTTCTCCCAGACTCTCTTCCACTGTTCAGAACACTGCAAAATCCTTTGTTGGAATCACCATCAGCTGCCCCGTCATATTTTCCTGAATTTCATCGACGGTCTAAAATCTGTTCTATTTCAAAGGTGATTTTAGTTTTGGGAAAAACCAGAAGTCACAGGGCACCAAATCTAGTTCATTAGTAGCAGTTTGAACCAAGTCATTAGCAACTGCAGCACAGGGTTCCTTCTACTCTGGTAGCAGAAACTGCAGAATGATCTTTGCCGCATGTTTCATGCCAAGATCTTGTGTCAAAATCTGACAGTGATTTTTGGAATCCCCAGATCAGCTTCTAGTTCTTGCACTGTCAGTCACCGATCTTTGTTGATTGCAACCCCTACACATTCAACCTTCTTAGGTGTTCTGCTTGTTGCTGGCCTTCCAGAACATGGATCACTTTCAACAGATTCTTGACCATCTTTGAAGCATTTGTGCCACACTTTTTATTTGCGTTGCACTCATTGCATCGTCCCAAAAAGCATTCTGAATCATTCGAATAGTTTCCGTGGAGGAATATTAAGCTTAACACAAAATTGGATGCAGATTCGTTGCTCTACTCACTCAGTCATTTTTGAATGCCACAGCCACACAGTACACATGCTCACTCAACGTCTACCACCCCCACTGACTAGTACAGTGAAGTCATTATTATTTACACATGCACATTCCAGTCCACTCTCTCCTTAGCTGCCAGGCTACATCGATGTCAAGCAAACCATTGTTATGTTAACAATGTCTGGACTTTTTTCAGACAGACCTCATTTATATGATTTTATGCTAGAAGTCAATATGAAAATTCTATGTATGTTATAGAAATGTGCTAGAATACACCTATTTTAAGAAATTAGCCCTGGTTGACGTAGCTTAGTGGATTTGCTTCAGCGCAGGCTATGAACCAAAGGGTCGCAGGTTCGATTCCCAATTGGGGCACATACCTGGGTTTCAGGCCAGGTCCCCAGTGGGGGTCATGTGAGAGGCAACCACACATTGATGTTTCTCTCTCTCTCTCTTTCTCCCTCCCTTCCCCTCTCTAAAAATAAATAAATAAAATCTTTTTAAAAAGGGCGGAAGAATGAGGGAGTGCTTGTAGTTGATAGTTTCTCTGAGAAGTCTAATGGCTTTTAAGACCAGTGAATTTAGTTTCTCTGCAAATTACTATATTGATAATAGAATACTGACTGATAAACTAAAGAATGAAGAACTTGACTTCCATACAGACTCTGTAGGGCAGAAAACCGGCCTTTGATATTTTTATTGTAGCTTTGACACATTTTCTTACCTATTTTTGCTTTTGTCTTCATTGATTTACTTATTAAATGTTATAATCTCCAGATAACTAGAATATGAAATGCTCTTGATGTTTTAAAAAGGTCTATCAGTCCCAGCTGTTCCTGGAGCTCTCGGTCCTCTCACACTCGCCTCCTCTGCTGTCACTGGAAGGATGGCCATTCCTGGGTCTAGTGGTATACCAGGAAATTCTGTTCTACTTGTCACCAATCTCAATCCTGATGTGAGTTGCAAAGTATAAAATAGTCTTTCAGGAGGAGGTCTGTAGTGGTTTCTAATGTAAAGTTGTATTCAAATAAAAATTTTTAAGTTTATTTCAATGATTTTATTAAAATTTGACACTAGTATATAGAGAGGAAATATATCAAATAAATGCTTTAAAGAAAGTCAATTGTTACTACTACGAGTAAACTTACTTTAAATTTTTACTTAAATCAGACACTTATATTTTGTATTGTCCTTTTCAGCTTATCACACCACATGGACTGTTTATCTTATTTGGTAAGTTATTTTTTGTATTTTGTTGTGGGTTTTTTGTTTTGTTTTGTTTTTGCTGTTTTTATATCTGTGATGTGGATTGAACACATTTCATCATTCAGTAATATTTATTGACTGTCTCTGTGTGCCAAGTAGTGTGTTTGACTGATGACAGAGCAGCTAATAAGACTTAGTAAGTAGCCCTGGCTGGTGTAGCTCAGTGGATTGAGCGCGGGCTGGGAACCAGAGGGTCCTGGTTCGATTCCCTGTCAGGGCACATGCCTGGGTTGCGGGCCGGGTCCCCAGTGAGGGCCATGTGAGAGGCAACCATACATTGCTGTTTCTCTCCCTCTCTGTCTCCCTCCCTTCTCCTCTCTCTAAAAATAAATAAATAAAATCTTTAAAAAAAAAAAAAAAAAAAAGACTTAGTAAGTAATTATGATAAAGTTTTGTAAAAAAGAGAACATGTACCTGGGAGTCCTAACCTAGTTGAGGGAATCAAAGATGGTATACCAAGAGAAATGATAGTTAAGCTGACTTGTGAAAAATGAGGCAGAAAAAGAAGGGCAAATAGCCTTTTTCAGATACTGGCAGTGAAAGAGAGAGCTTCTGGAACATGGAAGTGAAGTAAGTCCGGTGGAGAGTGTAAGAGAGACATGTTGAAGCTGTACACATGGATGGGGCAACATGATGAAAAGCTTTGTAAGCTAAATTATGGAGTTTGGTTTTAATTTAAGAACAGTGGGGAACCATTAAATACTTTTAAGGAAGAGAGGCATAGATTCAGGTTTTACAAATCTCTAAACTTTCTAATAGTGTTTCTCAGTTAAAAAAATTGGCATATACTCCTAATGTATATATGCTTAATTATTCATATACTTCATCCATCTTGTACTATATTCATTATGTGTAGTATATAATTGTATAAATATATGAGCAATTAAATAAGCTATATTTAATATGTTAAAGGTTTTATTAATGATGAAAACTTTTCATAAAAAGGTATTAACGTTTAGTGAGAAATATGATTTAATATGCTTTATTATTTTCAGAAATATTATATTTTGATTCAGTATTCTAAGGGCTGATTTTAAATTCGCTTTATTTTAGCACTTGATCTTAATGGTTGTCATAACTGAAAAAGATACCTCTTAAGCATATGTATTATAAATAGAATTGTTTCATTGCTGCTGTTCCCAATTAATTATGATACTAATTTTTCAGTCTAATCCACTAATTTTTGTTGTTAGAAAAATTTCATTTCTTGTTAAATTAGTTGATCTTGAATACTGTTGTTTTAGAATATTTTTAACAAATGGAATTAAAACTCACTTCCATTTGGAAGAATTTTTACTATGATAGAAAATTGTTTTAAATTTTTTGAGTGGGTAGTGGGCTTTTTTTTTTTTAAGATTTTATTTATTTTTAGAGAGAGGGGAAGGAGAAAGAGAGGGAGAGAAACAACAATGTGTGGTTGCCTCTCACATGGCCCTCACTGGGGACCTGGCCCGCAACCCAGGCATGTACCCCGACTGGGAATCGAACCGGGACTGCTTGGTTCCCAGCCCACGCTCAATCCACTGAGCTACGCCAGCCAGGCAAGGTAGTGGGCTTTTTAAACAGCATTTTAGAAGTGTAATTCATAGCCAGACAGTATACCACACAACACCATGATTGTTAATAAATTTGCAGAATTGTGCAGCTATTATTATTATCAAAGTCCAATTTTAGCCCTGGCTGGTGTAGCTCAGTGGAGCATGGGCTGCGAACCAAAGGGTCGCTGGTTCGATTCCCAGTCAGGGCACAGGCCTGGGTTGCAGGCCAGGTCCCCAGTAAGGGCCATGTGAGAGGCAACCATACATTGATGTTTCTCTTCCTGTCTCCCTCCCTTCACCTCTTTCTAAAAATAAATAAAATCTTT
>PVJI01021572.1:0-26841 GCA_004026765.1 Micronycteris hirsuta
ATTTTATGGATTATGCTGTTACAGCTGTCCCAAATTTTATTTCCTTTGTCCCTATCAGCCTGGTATCCACCTCCCCTCCAGCACTCCCTCCCTTATTTCATGTCCATGGGTTCTGCATATAAGTTCTTTGGCTTCTCCATTTCCTATATTATTCTTAACATCCCCCTGTCTATTTTGTTCCCACCAATTATACTTCTTGATCCCTACACCCTTTCCCCTTTTCTCCCCCTACTGCCTCCCTGCTGATAACCATCCAAATGATTCCCATACCTATGATTCTGTTCCTGTTCTGGTTGTTTGCTTAGTTTGTTTTTGTTTTTATATTTTAGATTCAGTTGTTGATAGTTGTGAGTTTACTGTCATTTTAATGTTCATAGTTTTGATCTGCTTTTTCTTAAATAAGTCCCTTTAATATTTCATATAATAAGGGCTTGGTGATGATGAACTCCTTTAGCCTTACCTTGTTTTGGAAGCACTTTCTGCTCTTCCATTCTAAATGAGAGCTTTGCTGGGTAGAGTAATCTTGGTTGTAGGTCCTTGCTTTTCATCATTTTGAATACTTCTTGCCAGTCCCTTGCAGCCTGAAAAGTTTCTTTTGAGAAATCAGCTGATAGTTTTGTATGGGAACTCCTTTGTAGGTAATTATCTGCTTTTCCCTTGCTGCTTGTAAGATTCTCTCTTTATCTACAACCCTTGGCATTTTAGTTATGATGTGTATTGGTGTGCTCCTCTTTGGGTTCAACTTGACTGGGACTCTCTATGATTCCTGGACTTGTATGTCTATTTCCTTTGCCAAATTAGAGAAATTTTCTTTCATTGTTTTTTTCAAATAGATTTCTAATTTCTCACTCTTTCTCTTCTCCTTATGGCACCCCTATGAAGCAAATGTTGGACCTCTTGAAGTTGTCCCAGAAGGTGCTTATAGTACCCTAATTTTTTTGTATTCTTTTTTCTTCTTGTTCTGACTGGTTGTTTTTTGCTTCCTTATGTTCCAAATTATTGATTTGATTCTCAGCTTCATCCACTCTACTGTTGTTTCCCTGTAAATTATTCTTTATATTAATTAGTGTATCCATCATTTCTGACTGGATTTTTTTTTATGCTGTTGAGGTCCTCACTAAGTTCCTTGAGCATTTTTATAACCAGTGTTTTGAACTCTGTATCTGATGGATTGCTTATCTCCATTTTGTTTAGCTCTGTTTCTGGAGTTTGATCTGTTCTTTCATTTGGGCCATATTTCTTTCTCTCCTTATTTTGGTAGCCTTCCTGTGTTTATTTCTATGTATTAGGTAGAGCTGCTTTGACTCTGTCTTGGTAGCATGGCGTAATGTAGTAGGTGTCCTATAGGGTCCAGTGGCATAGCCTCCTTTATCACCCAAGCTGGGTATTCGAAGTGAGCCCTTTGTGTGGACTGAGTACACCCTCCTCTTGTAGTTGCACTTTTATTGCTGTTGCCAAGTCAATGGGAAGGATTTACCCAGCCCAGTCATCTGCAAGGATTGGCCGTGACATTTACCACCAACCTCCATCCTTTGTGGAGAGTCAGCTGTGCAAGGTCAGGGTGGTGGTGCTCCAAAGTGGTCTGTAGCTGTCCACTGGGTACGCTGGCCATGGCGTTTCCTAGGGGGTGCAGTCAAGGTCAGCCCCCCACCTGTGTTTTGCCCAGGACTGTCCTTCCTGAGCTATAAAGCTATCTAAGATGCCGGCTACATGTGCTGGGCTGGGAGAGTCCCAGGAGAAGCCAAGCTGTGAATCTAGGCTGGCTGCGGCCAGTGCCAGGCCTGCAGCTCACAGAGGCCAGCTGTTGCTTGTTTGATAAGATTTAGGAAGTTGTGAAGCATGAGCCAAAACCAGCTATTCATATGGAAAAGCATGTTGGGTGGGCCCATAATTTGCATGAGATGGAATCTCTGGAGATCTCCAGGGTGAGCAAATAGTATCGGCCATGTTGATGGAGTCGCAGATATGGCACCAGCCTGTCAGGTCTGTGGCTCTATGCGGATAGGGTTCAGAAAAGGGACAATGGCCTCTGCCCTCTTTTCTGTATAGGAGAAAGCTGTCCTCCAGCACTTAACTTGATGCCAGACCCTATATGCCACTGGTGCCTTTTAAGCTGCTACCCTGGTGCTGGAGCTCAGAGCAAGTGAGTCTGAGTAAGTCCATGTGTGGGTTCTTTAAGAGGAACTACTTGGGACTCTAAAAGTTTCTTCCAACTCAACCCTGCTGGGTTTTGCATCCAGAAGTTAAGGGGACTTATCTTCCTGGCACTGGAACCCTGTGTTGCGGGGCCTGGTGTCAGGCTGAGACTCTTCTTTCCCAAGATATCCCTCTGATATTTCTGTCCACCACATGTGGATGTGGGAGCAGCCCATTCTGCATCTCAGTGTCTCCATGTCTCCTACCATTCGAGATGGATGTGGTTTCTCTCATTATGTAGTTGTCAGACTTCCATTCAACTCAATTTCTGATGGTTCTGAATGATGGTTGTTCTATATTTTAGTTGTAATTTTGATGTGATATGCAAGGATGCAAGCTGTGTTTACCTATGCCACCATCTTGACCAGAAGTCCAAATATTTAGATATTTAATAATTTTCACCATTTAGCCCAGCAAAACTCCAAAGTTCCAAGTCACCCAAGGCTTTGGAAAAATCTGTGTAGGTATATATATATAATTATTACTGAAAAGCTTTATCAAAAAGTCCTTCATTTTAGTTACATCTATTTCTTACTTCTTAACAACTCTGAGATTTTAAAGTCAATTTTTACCCAAGCCATTTTCTTGACAAATTCTGTAACAGAGATAAATGATATGAACTTATTTGTATAAACTGGGCATAACAAACATATATTTGTTAATAATTTCAAAAAGATATCAATTAAATTTAAACCAAATGTAATATCAAATATTTTTCCAGAAAACATTATCCTAAAAAAGAACTTTTGAGATAGTTCTTATTTTTTAACCATACACATAAACAGTATATGAATAATTGTAAAGAACTTTTATTTAAATAAAAATTTAAATAAATAAACTTAAATAAATAATTGACAATTTTTATTTTTATTTGACCTTGCCACCTTTAAGGAGGCTGAAGAAGAGGCAGGGGGATATCAGGCTTGGGCAGACAGTGGCTTGAGTTTTAAAGTGCTATCTTTTTCTCTTCTCATTGAGGAGAGGCAGCTGCCCCTGCTTCTTCTGCAACCTGCACAGAGTTTAGGGAGTGGCATTAATTGTCCATTATTCCCAGGACCACCACAGCTCCCGCATCTCCAGGAGGAGGATTCAGAGTGTTTAAAAGACTTATTTTGCCCTGCCTGGTGTGAATCATTGAATTGAGTGCCGACCTACAAACCAAAAAAGGTCACTGGTTTGATTCCCAATCAGGGCACATGCCTGGGTTGTGAGCCAGATCCCCAGTTGGGGTGTGTAGGAGGCAACCAATCAATATATCTCTTGCAATTCAATGTTTCTCTCCCCCTCTTTCTCCTTCCTTTCTCCTGAAAATAAATAAATAAAATCTTTAAAAAAGATTTATCTCATTTATTCTTCTTTCTGAATTTACAGTCTGGGAGAGGCATGAGATCTTCCCCCCTCTTTGAACGATCCATTTAAATCCTTTCTTAGTAGAATCCTTAGGACATAACAATATGAAGGCTTGCACATAAGAGATCTTATCCCATTTGCTAGACCTTTGGCAAAATAATGCTGATTAATCATTGACTTATAGCTGTAAGTTGACCAGTCAGTTAAAATGCAACCTAATGGAATCTCTGATGGGATCAAGACTGAACCGCTCATTTCAAAACAGAAACAAAACAACACCTAAATCGAAGAGAAACCTCAAGCAAATGAGTACTCTCAAACTAAATCCTCTAAAAAGAGAGACAGGGACATTAGTGCAAATAACCTTGGCAGTTCTAAATGGCACAATGCCTAGATAACAAAGATGGAGGCTTCCCTGTGTAAACAAACAACAAAGAGCAAACTAAGTCCTTCAAAGGTAAGAAAGCAAGCAGAGAACAACTGTAACCAGTTTCATTTCAGACAGACAGGAGCTCTCACAGAGCTCCCGAACAGGACAGATGAGAGTTTTCAAGGAGAATATTCAAAATCCAAAATCAATAAACCAGAATACCAAAAGTGCCCTCCAAATCCCAAACAAGAGAACTGGGAGTTTTCTTAGTCACTGAGCCATACCTACTGCCACATGGCACATTGATTCCTACAAAATCCCAGATGGTTCAAAGAACCCAGAGGGCAGGGCTGGTGGCTCCTTGTTATGCACACCAGGGACTGTACCCAGTTTGGAGTCTGTCGAGTCCCTAGAGACCCGTTTCCTTTCATCAGCAAAGCATTTAAAGTCAGCTACTGCCTTGAGAGAGAGAGAGAGACCACGGAGAGTCCCCGAGATAAAGAATTCTTAGCAGCTTTTGGGAAATTCCTGCAATCCCTGCCATGAGGTCAGCCTGCCACAAGCAGCTGGGACACCAGCCTAGGCTGTCTGGGCCCTATTGGGGTCCATTCATCCCGTCTGGGTTACTTAAAACTATAACCAAACACAGGTCACGCTGCCTGCTGCTAATAAGCCAATACTCGAGAAGTGGTGCTGTTGTAAAGGAAAGTGGTATTACTCAGGGGCCAGCAACCTGGAAGATGGAAGGCTCTCATCTCTAAGCTCATCTTAGCATCTCAGGCATCTTGTAGTTTATATAGGGGAACCATGGGAAGAGGGAACTAAGGAATTTCTGGTGATGTGAATTTTCTCAGCTCTGCTCTTGGGTGGTCTCAATGTTATCTCCTGTATGTGTCTTCATGTAGTTTCATCGCTCCATCTGTTTTACTGCTGATATCAGGGAATAGAATATGCAGGCAGCTTTACTGTTGGTTCTGAAATGAGTTGCTGACACTTGCCCAATTTCTTGTGGTCAGGGTCATTCCTTGGTTAAGCAGGAGCTGCTGCAACTGCTGATGTCCACAAAACACTTGTAAGGAAACTTTCAATACATGAATGAATCTTCTATGAGTTTGTTAGTGCATTTTATTCTAATTTCATTTCATGGTAAGTCAGAGTAGTATAAAGTTTTTATTCCCTGTTACAGAATAAATTTGGAGCTGGGAGGCAATAAATCAATAACCAGCACAATCCACCCCTTTAGCTTCTCTGCTTCCATGAGAGGTTGTCAATTTCATCTGGTCCAAATACATGTTTCCAATCCAAGTTTTAGGATCCCATTCCTTACCAGTTAATTCCCCAACTTCACTTGAGAAACGTGGTGAAACTCTTGAGTTCAAATCTTGTGATTTAGCAGCCCACATACTTAAATTTGGGTTTGATTTTCAACAATAGTCCTGGGGATACAAGAAACAATTTCTTAGGGCTGTCATGGCAACTCTCTGGTTCTTAGACCATGACTTAAACTGAGAAATAAAGGCTTGAGCTTTGTTGTTTTTCCTCTGTAAGTGCTCAAGCATAGTCACAAAAATCCATCTCACACCACTGTTGGGAACCGCCCTGCCTGGTTCAGGAGCTGTAACCCGCCATGGCTAAGGCTGAGTAGAAAAGCCTTACGGACATAAGCTACTAAGGAGACAAAAACCTATCCCTGCTTTCAAATCCCCCTGCTTGGCCCCGGGCATATGACTGGTTAGCCAATGCAGGCAAGATTCCTCAAGGGAGGAACCTAAGACAGGTACAGTCACAAAGGGTCCATCAGGGAAGGACTTAGGGGACTTTAGAGAAAGGGTGACAAACCTTCACCCCTTGGCTTTGTTATAGCCTGATTCCTCATTCTATCTCTAAGAAGTCCCCTAATCTCTTGGCTGCCTTGCTTCCCCACCCCCCTAACCTGACTCAAGCCTGAAACATGCCTGGGGGGGTGGGGCTGCTGCCCTGTGCTGGAACAGGCAGTTCCTGGGGCAATCAGGCCTGAGAAAGAATGCATTAAATCCTGTGAAACCTGCTTTGCTAAGAATGCCCTCAAGCTATGCATACTAAATATTTAGGGTCCAAGCACAAAATGAGTTTGTTTCCCAAGGTTTTATAGCCCTTTAGCTTCACTCTGTCTACCAGACCCTGACTCAGAACAAGCCCTTCTGATTCTTTGAATGTTATCTGTTAACCATATCTCCCTTCCTTGATCATTATACTGATTGATGAGCTTTATGTAAACACTCTGTATCTCTGCACAACCTAAGCTCAATAAAAGCCCAGGGAAAGAGGTACTCAAGGCTCTTCTCCTCAGAAGATTAGCCAGCCTTTCCCCCCAAGCAGATCTTGTTTTGGTAGTCTTATTTCATCCACAACACTGGGGGACACTGGGGGACAGAGTCTCCCTCACACCACAATCTTCATAATCATCATTACTGTCATAACTGTCAAATGCAGCAGCCACTTAGCATCTAAGGATGTGCTTCAGTTGGCATTTCATCACAATAAACAAGTAATAGCTGGATTGATTGTGATGTCACTTCATGTCATAAAGTACCAACATCCCATTTTCCATTGATAAGGAGCACTGCGTTCAAGGCCAAAATCATGACCAAACCCATCCCAAATCCCATCTTTGTGTGTCTATCTTCTGGTACCACTCCTGATACCAATTCTGTATTTGTCAGGGTCTAATCAGAAGACATAAAACACACAGATGTTGAACAGGTCAAGTTTAATGTAAAGAATAATTAAAATGGAGGATCAGAGTAACAAGGAACTGGCTACTAACAATAGAAGATTTTGAAGAATATAAGAATAACAGATAGAAGGAGTAGATACTATCTATAGGTTGAGATAGAGTGCCCAAAGAAGGGACCTCTACCACCTCCCCAGGGCTGAGATTCAGATCCTCCTTAGAGGGGGCACAGTCATGGGTAATTCAATGGTAGAGAAGTCAGTGTGGTGCAGCGCTGGCTGAGTGTGCTAGAAATCCACCCTTTGGAACTTCCTGGAAATCCAGGTCCTAGATTAAGCTGTTGATGAAGAGATGTCTCATTGGAGACAGTCTGCTACAAAACCACCGAAAGTGGGTGCAGGGGGAAACTGCTGGTCAACATGTGCTGCTAATCAGCATGCACTGCAGGAGCCTGGTACTGGGAAACTGCCTGTGAATGTTAGTGTAGCAGAACCTAAAAGAAAAGCCCCTCCCTCTTGCAATGTCACTCCAGCGCCCTCTACTGACAATGTTTGATGTGCATCAGCTGGCAAAGGAAACATTTAAAGGACCTGTCTCCATGTTTGCAGAGCAGGCCATGAAGGGTGGATTTGGAGCTGAGAGACAATCGATTGATAACTGGCACAAGATACATCATTTTCACCTGCTAAGAAAAAAAATGGAAGAAAGAAGAAGAAAAGGAGGTTGGAAAGAAGGAAAAGGAAGCTGGCGCCTGCAAATCTGCAGACCCCATCTGAGAGAGACAAAAGAAGGACCCTGGTTGGGGCCACTCTGTAACTTCTAGAATGCCACCCTCCATTGGACCCCTAATGCTTTCAAGGAGTTGTGTGCATGTCTTGAGCCAGCCTTTTATTTCCCAGGTTCCCCAGATGCTTCTCTATGCTCTTCATGTCCCTTATCTCAGGTATTTGACCCTCACTTGCAGTCAATGACCCCCATCTCGGATTTCACAAAAACTCAGAAACCATCAGACAGAAACTTCCTCAGCTTTTTGCCCCCTAAATCTGCATACTATCCTGTATTCCACCTTTCCTCCCTCTTTCCCTCAAAGTGCTAATTCCCTACCTGGGGCATCTACTCTCCTCCTGCCTTCTCTGGAATCTCACTTATCAATTTTCTTCCCGTTTTCTTGTATATTTAACCTTTCTGTTCTAGTTTCTTTCCATTAGCATTTAAACTGCTGACAGTTCTCCAATTTTATGAAGACCTTCCTAAATTCAGTGTGTTCCCCTACAGCTACCTGACTCTTTCCTCCACTTCATAGTGAAATTTCTTCAGTGAGTTGTCTGTCTTCACTGTTTCCACTTTCTCACTTCCCATTCCCTTCCTTCTCAACTGCTCAGTCTGATTCTCACCAGTGACCTCCAGGGCTTGACTCTATCAGACAGTTCCTAGAATTTACTCTGCTTGCTCCCTCTATAAGTCAATACTATTGACCACATCCTCCTTCTCAATGCACACAATTTCCTTCTCAATGCTTCTCAATTTCTTTTGGTTTCCACTAAGCATACTTCTTTGACTCTGTCCTGTCTCTAGTCCCTCTTGGATATTTTCTACATTTGTTCACCTATAGTCTACTATGTTAAGAATTTCTTTTCCCTCCATTTATTTTTTTTTAATTATTAGATCTGTGTGGACTTACAAACTATATTTTTCTATTGGTTTTAACAGATTATTATTATTATTTACTTTGATGGTCAAATTGTTCCTTTAAATTACAATGTCTTTTAACATGTTCTCATCATTACTTGAACACTTAGTTCACAACAGAATTTTCCAGATCCATCTTATACATTCTCTGCCTAAACCTTGTCTGAAATTAGCCATTTTTCTAGGAGCCTTGGTATCTTTTAATGAGGAGCAGCATTTAGAAGCCAAGATCTGGGTGCTAGACATGTTCATATGTTCATCATCATTAGGATGTCACTGTTCCCAGGCCCTCTCCGTGGACAGAACAGAGAGTAAATGTATGTGTACACTCACCCACATACACATTTTCATATCTATATCTCTCTACATCACAAAGCATGAATTTATACAAAGCATTCCAATTCTAAGCCAATATCAAAGGGCTCATTCTAGTTTCCCCTTTCCACTATATTTATACATCTCTTCTTTAACAGTGAAAAACCTGGCTCCCATTATCCTTTCTCTCCCATCCCTCTCTCTCTCCCTCTCCATATATATACACATACAAGGGAGTAAATGTGTGCGTGTGTGTGTGTGTGTGTACATATACATGGCTAGTCACTTGACCCCACTGAGCTGCCCCAGCCCCCCCATCCCTATGCTGTCCTCACACAGGCAACCATTACCACCTGATTTGAACTTGTCAAGCTTAATTTTGGAGAATTAGAATAGAAGAAAAGAAAGGAGGAAGGGGAAGGAAGCAAGGAAGGGGAAACAAGAGAAAGAAGCAAAGAAGGGAGTAAGAAAGGAAGAAAGGGAAGAAAATAAGAGAGGGAGGCTGGAAGAAAGGAAGGGGAAGAAAGCTGGCCGGCCCCTCCAGCCGCAGGAGGCCTGCACTGCCTTTCCCGCCCTGCAACGATTGTGCCCCTTACCTGTCGCCTCTTGCCTTTTTATTCCACACCCTGTCCTTGGGTGAAATCATCCCCTCACATGGCTTTCATCTATTTGATGGTCACACCAATATATCCATCTCCACTCCACACTCCTTTCCTGAGCCTCTAACTTGCATATTTATCTGTCTACTAGAATCTACACTAAGATGACCACAAACATCTCAAATTTAACATGTTGAAAAAGCATCTTATTACAATTCTCCCCCAACATGATCCTGTTTCTGCATTCCTGTCACTGTGGAAAACACAAACAGAAACACCTGTTGCCCAAACAGGAACCCAGACATTACCTTTAACTCTATTCACCAATTTTCACGATTCTGCTTTCTGAGGATCTCCCGCCTTCATTCATCCTCTCCATCTTTCTCCTCTCCTGCTTTGGGTCTCCAGCAATCCCAGGAACGATTTGCTCCTGCCAGTGCCTTCTCTGCACAGCAGCCTGAGTGATGTCTCTACTCAACACACCCGGTTATGCCAATCCCCCATTTATCAATAATATTCCATTGTATATAGGTACGCTTTTTTCCCCCAAAATGATTTAGATTTAATCATGAGAAGCAAACTAAACGGAAAGCTTACAATAGTGAAGAATTACATGTCAGCGCCTTCTGCAAACTGAGCTGAAAAGGCCTGGGGCTGCCTTTCAACCTGATCCCTTCCAAACAAAGGCATCCACAGTGTCCCTGGCAGTCTGGCTTAGGGAAGGGGGAGACTGTTGGCTCTGTGTGTTTAGGCCACCTTGCCCACCACTCACTGCTGGCCAGCATCAGGAAACCCACCTTGCCAGCCCTGGTTATTGCCCATCTTTGTGTAGCCTAAGACAATGTCATCAATCCACAGCAGCAAAACTGCCATCTCCACTGCCATCTAATGTTTGCAGCTTCACAGCCAGTGGTTCCCAGATGCCCAGTTCTTCATGTTCACCTGTCTCACCATTCACGCCCCTGGTCTCACAGTTCTCCTGGCGTGTTTGGTCCAAAGGGAGGTAAATAGGCAGGAGGGGCTTGCCCCACCGTTCTGGATAAGGGTATGAAGAATGACCTCTTGGGCCTGGGCTACAGCCCTGTATGGCCATTACTCCATACTAGTCATGGCCTTGGACTTTTCTGTCAAAGCATGAGCCACAGCCATTTCACAGGTCCCTCCTCCTGGCACAAGCTAGGGGTCCAGGATAGTGTTGTGGCACATTTGCATGGCATCCTGGAGGTTGCATTCTACTTCCAAGAGAATCTTGATGTTGTCCTCTCCCACTCCACCCTCAGGAGGACAATGGTACAAGACTTGGGGTATTTACACACAGTGATGAAAGTAAAATACTCATATTCAATTTTCTTGATTTCCAACATGCCTGCTCCTGGCCCAATATCATCTTCTCTCAGTTCCTCCTGTCAGCCAACTATCGGGCCCCACAGGCTCTAGCTATGTGAATATTGTCTGTCTTCTGGACTCTATGGATGGCTATGATGTTGGCTCACAAGAGGCAGTGCTGAACTAGATCTGATTTGCCCTTTGCAGTGATGACCACATTGGGCTTCATATTGAAAATGTCCTTACAGAGCCAATTGATGATGTACTCTTCTTCCATTTGGAGGATTCAGGTGAATTCTCTCTCTCATGTGATCTCAATGTCTATTTGTCTTTTTCCTTTCTGTTTAGAGAATGTTTAGAGAAGAATCCAACAGCACGATGCAAGGGTTCTTGATATAGCATTGCATTCATGGGTGGGCCACATCTTTGTTAATCATGACTCCACACAAGACACACGAGTCTTCAATGATGCTCCCAGGCATCTTTTCTATCCATGTATGTTTGCTGATGTCAATCTCCTTCCATTCATTCTCCTCAAACTGTACAGTTTTGACAGCATCCATGGCAATGTTGCAAGCCAAAGAAGACACCGACTGCTTGCTTTAGTAGTAATACAGCTGTTGATAATGTTCAGCAACATATCTCCATAAATTTGAATGATGCTATTAAACAATAAATGGGTAAACAATGAGATCAAGGAAGAAATCAAAACGTTTCTGGAAACAAATGAAAATGAACACACAATAGTCCAAAATCTATGGGACACAGAGAAGGCAGTCCTGAGAGGGAAATTCATAAAAATAGAGGCCTACCAGAAAAGATAGAAACATTTCAAATAAACAACCTGAATCTACACCTACAAGAACTTGAGGAACAACAAAAAACAAAGTCCAGAGTGAGTAGAAGGAAGGAAATAACCTAGAGCAGAATTAAATGACATAGAGACTAAAAGAACAATTTAAAGGATCAATAAATCCAGGAACTGGTTCTTTGAAAAGATAAGCAAAATCAACATCATACTCAACAGGCATATAACCAATATCATACTCAACAGGCAAAAACTAAAAGCTTTCCCACTAAGATCAGGAATAACACAAGGGTGTCCACTTTCACCACTTCCACTCAACATAGTATTGGAAGTTCTAGCCACAGTAATCAGACAAGAAAAAAAAAAGGCATCCAAATTGGAAAAAGGAAGTAAAGCTGTCATTGTTTGCATATGACATGCTAGTGGGCATAGAAAACTCTATAGGCCATCAAAAAAACTACTCAACCTAATAAGTCAAATTGGCAAAACAGCAGAATATAAAGTCAATATTCAAATATCAAAGGCATCTTTGTACAACAACAACAAAATATCAGAAACAGAAATCAGGGGAAAAATCCCATTTGTTATAACAAGAAAAATAAAGTACCTAGGAATAAACCTAACCAAGGAGGTAAAAGACCTGTACTCAGAAAACTACACAAGAGCTACATAAAAACACTGAAGAAAGAAATTAAGGAAGACACAAATAAGTGGAAGGATATACCATGTTCAAAGACTGGAAGAATTAACATCATCAAAATGTCTATATTACCCAAAGCAATTTATATATTCAGTGCAATCCCTATTAAAATACCAATGACATATTTCACAGATATAGAACAAACATTTCAAAAATTTATATGGAACCATAAATGACCCCAAATAGCGTCAGCAATTTTGAGAAAGAAGGACAAAGTAGAAGAGATCACAATATCTGCCATCAAACTATATTACAAGGCCACTGTAATCAAAACAGTATAGTACTAGTATAAGAACAGACACATAGATCAATGGAACAGAATAGAGATCCCAGAAATAAACTCACATCTCTATGGTAAATTAATATTTTACAAAGGGGGCAGGAGCATAAAATGGAGTAAAAATAGCCTCTTCAACAAGTGGTGCTGGGAGATGTGGATGGGTACGTGCAAAAAAAAAAAAATGAAACTAGACCACCATCTTATACCATACACCAGAATAAACTCAAAATGGATAAAAGACTTAAATATAAGTTGCAACACCTTAAAATTCCTAGAGGAGAATATATGCAAGAAAATCTCAGATATTCCATGCAGCAATATTTTCCCCAATATGTCTGTAGAGCAAGGGATTAAAGGAAAGAATAAACAAATGGGACTATATCAAATTAAAAATCTTCTGCATGGCTCAAGAAAACATCAGCAAAATGAAAAGGGAACCAACTGTATGGGAAAATATATTTTCCAGTGATACCTTGGACAAGGGTTTGATCTCCAAAATATATGAAGAACTCACACAACTCCACTCCAGGAAGACAAATAACCCAATTAAAAAATGGGAAAAGAACCTGAACAGACACTTCTCCAAAGACATACAGAGGGCCCAGAAACATATGAGAGGATGTTCAGCATCACTAGCCATCAGAGAGATGCAAATTAAAACTATAGTGAGATACTACTTCACACCTGTCAGAATGGCCATCATAAACAATTCAACAAACAAGAAATGCTGGCGAGGTTATGGAGAAAAGGGAACCCTAGTGTACTGTTGGTGGGAATGCAGACTGGTGAAGCCACTGTGGAAAGCAGTATGGAATTTCTTCAGAAAACTAAAAATGGAACTGCCTTTTGACCCAGCAATTCCACTTTGGGATTATACTCTAAGTATCCTGAAACACCAATTCAAAAGAACCTATTCACCACAATGTTAATAGCAGTGTTATCTACAATAGCCAAGTGCTGGAAACAGCATAAGTGCCCATCAGTAAATTTGTGGATCAAAAAGCTGTGGTACAATTTCACAGTGGAATACTATGCAGCAGAAAGAAGGAACTCCTACCCTTCACAACAGCATGGATGGAACTGGAGAGCATTATGCCATGTGAAATAAGCCAGTTAGTAAAAGACAAATACCATATGATCTCACCTATAAGTGGAACCTAATCAACAAAACAAACAAGCAAGCAAAATAGAACCAGAGACTTGGAAATAAAGAACAAACTGACAGTAACCAGAGGGGAGTGGGGAGGGGGATAACAGAGAAAAGAAGTGGAAGGGTCATCAAGGAACATGTACAATGGACCCATGGACAAAGACAATGTGGGAGGATTGAATGTGGGAGGTGGAGGTGGCTTGGGCAGGGAAGAGCAATGGGGGAAAATGGGAACAAGTGTAATTGAACAACAATAAAAAATATTTTTAAAAATATTTGTCTAGTAAGTCCAGTGCATGCGCTTCTTCAGGGATGGTTTCTGCCAATTTACCTTCATTTGAATGAGATATTTTTCTCTATTTGTTTGCCTTATAATTTTGTTGTTGAAAATTGGGCATTTGAAAAAATATATCTCTCCTAGTCTTTACAGACTAGCTCTTTGCTGAGCAGTCCTTCACTAGTTTGCTAGGTCTTCTGAGCCTTAGGGTCAGCTCAAGGTGAAAGCTTAAGGTCTTCCCAAGTCTTTTTTGAGCATGAATCTTCCCTGAACTTGTGTAGCTTTATCAGTTTCCCCTTATACACAGCATCTTTTGAATATCTTAATTTTCCAGAGTCTTATGCAGCTTCTCCTTGGTGGCTTAGATGGTCTATTGAAGGTCTCCACCTGTAATCACTTGCTCCAGAAATCTGTGGATCTATTTTCCCCCTGCAACTTTCTTGAGCAGTGTCCACCACTTTTCACCTGAGCTTCAAGAGATACAAAACATACAGCAGTCCTTCAGCTCCAAACAGGTTAGAATGTTGTAAATAAGGTCAGCTCTGCTCCCTCTGGTTCAAGAGAGAAAATTAGGAACTGGGCTACTGAGTCTTTCAAACCAAGACCATTGCTGTCTATGGAAGGGGATAGTCAAGAGCAAATAAAAACAGCACAAAACTTCCTACTGTTTTGAATGGGACCTTTTCCTGATTGCGTACTTGCTTGGTTGCTGTAGACTTCTGACTGTTTTCCAGAGCTCCTATAGGGTTACTTTCTGAGGTTTTTATGTTGTGCATCGGAAAAAAGGCTTAGAGATTCCTCACCATTTTGCTCATGCCACTTCTGCTCTCTGCATTTAGAATGCTCAAATGCCACCTCCTTGAAAAGACCTTCCAACCCCTCTGTCTGAAATATTACATTTGTTACATTCCCTGCTTCATATTTCTTAATTTCACTTATCACTGAGAGAGCTCATATATTACATGCTTTTATTGCCTGCCTCCTCCCACTAAATATAAACTGCATGCATGAGATCAGAGAATTTTATCCTGAAAGTCTAAAATAATGTGGACATGGCACATGTTCAATACATTATTTTGAATAATGAGTGAGGCTTAAAGAGCTATACAAACGTTGGGCTTCCAGCCAAGATGGAGATGTATGTAGATAAACTTTGTTTCCTCACACAACCAAAAGAAGAATAATAATCAATTTAAAAACAAAAACCAACAAGAACCGACAGAAAATTGAACTGTATGGAAGTCCAACAACCAAGGAGTTAAAGAAGAAACATTCATCCAGACTGATAGGAGGGGTGGAGATGGAAAGCCGGGGCAGGGAGGACGAGAGGCAGGGAGGCAGCTGGTGGACTGGGTGGGTGAGGCAGTGGCTAGAAGACCAGGTAGTCCCACATTTCCATGTGGATAAACTGGGAGGAACAACTGGGGAGAGAGACAGACCACATAACCCAGGGTTCCAGCATAGGAAATGAAAGCTTCAAAACCTCTGGCTGTAAAAACCTGTGAGGGTTGCAGTGGCAGGAGAAACTCCCAGCTTCACAGGAGAGTTCATTGGAGAGACCCACAGGGTCCTAGAATGTACACAAAGCCACCAACCTGAGAATCAGCACCAGAAGGTTGCAATTCACTTGTGGGTAGCAGCGGAAGTGACTGAAAGGGGCTAGAGCCAAGAAAGTAGCATTGTTCCTTCCCTGACCCCTCCCCAACATATAGCATCACAAGGCAGCAAAGTGGGTGGTTGCCCTGCCCTGCAGAGTGCCTAAGGCTCCACCCCTTACAACACAACAGGTGTGCCAAGACAAAGAAATATGGCTCAAGTAAAAGAACAGATCAAAACTCCAGAAAAAGAACAAAGCAATGCGGAGATAGCCAACGCTTATCAGATGTGGAGGTCAAAACACTGGTAATCAGGATGCTCACAGAAATGATTGAGTACAGCCACAAAAAGAAGAAGCGAAGGCTATACAAAGTGAAATAAAGAAAAATATACATGGAACCAATAGTGAAGCAAAGGAAACCAGAACTCAAATCAATGATTTGGAACAAAAAGAAGAAATAAACATTTAACCAGAACAGAATGAAGAAACAACAACTCAAAAAAATGAGGAGAGGCTTAGAACCTCTGGGACAACTTTAAACATTCCAACATCCGAATCAGACAGATGCCAGAAGGAGAAGAGGAAGAGCAAGAAATTGAAAACTTATCAGAAATAATGAAGGAAAATTTCCCCAATCTGGCAAAGGAAATAGACTTCCAGGGAGCCCAGGAAGCCCATAGAGTCCCAAAGAAATTGGACCCAAGGAAGAACACACCAAGGCACATCATCATTAAGTTACTCAAGATTAGAGATAAAGAGAGAATCTTAAAAGCAGCAAGAGGAAAGGAAAGAGTTACCTACAAAGGAGTTCCCATAAGAACAAAGGAGTTCCCATAAGACTATCAGCTGATTTCTCAAAAGAAACCTTGTAGGCAAGAAGGAGCTAGAAAGAAGTATTCAAAGTCACAAAAGGCAAGGACCTACATCCAAGAATACTCTATCCAGCAAAGTTAACATTTAGAATAGAAGGGCAGATAAAGAGCTTCCCAGATGAGATAAAATTAAAGGAGTTCATCATCACATGAAATATTAAAGGAACTTATCTAAGAAGAATAAGAAGATCAGAACTATGAACAGTAAAATGACAACAAACTCACAACTATCAACAACTGAGCCTAAAACAAAAACCAAACTAAGCAAACAACTAGAACAGGAAGAGAATCACAGAAATGGAAATCACATGGAGGGTTATGAGCAGGGAGGTGGAGCGGGGAGAATGGGGGAAAGGGTACAGGGAATAAGAAGCATAAATGGGCCCGGCTGGTGTAGCTCAGTGGATTGAGCGCGGGCTGGGAACCAGAGGGTCCCGGTTCGATTCCCAGTTGGGGCACATGCCTGGGTTGCGGGCCAGGTCCCCGTGAGGGCCATGTGAGAGGCAACCATACATTGCTCTTTCTCCCTCCCTTCTCCTCTCTCTGAAAATAAATAAATAAAATCTTTAAAAAAAAAAAAGAAGCATAAATGGTAGGTACAAAATAGACAGGGGGAGGTTAAGAATATTGTAGGAAATGGAGAGGCCAAAGAACTTACATGTATGACCCATGGACATGAACTAAGGGGGGCAATGCTGGAGGGAAAGAGGGTACAGGGCCATGGGGGATAAAGGGGAGAAAAAATGGGACAGTTGTAATAGCATAATTAATAAAATATACTTAAAAATGAAAATAAAATAATTACTGTTAAGTAAAAAAGGGCTATACAAATGTTTATTTTCATTAATAATTTTTAATGGTTTGGTTCTTTAAATCCATATATGTATTTCTTTAACAAGCATTTATTTTACATCTACTGTGAACTGGAGATGAAGGGGCAAAGGTGTGTTTGATCTTAAAGAGGGACTAGACAAATACCCAGATAATGCAAAAGCATGAATAAATGGGGAAGAGAGAGAAGTGTTGAATGTAAGCTGTAGCTAGGCCTGAGTTTGAAAATGAGTATTATTCATCTTCTAATATGAGGGACCTCAGAAACAGTAGCAAGTTCTGCTAAGGCCCAGATGCAGACACGGGGAATCACTGCACCATGGATCTTGGGCAAGCCATGTGACCTAAATGAATCTCCATTTCTTTTTCCATTACCTCAGGAGTTAGTTGCAATGATTTGTTAAGAAAGTAATAAGACAGAAGTTTATAATCTGTGCATAGTTATGCTAATACAAAGAGTTAAAGTCTACTTCTGAAGAATGACTGTTATTTGTTTATCTTGATTCTAGAGTTAAGAAACCACAAAACAAAATGCAAAGTCCATCTTAAAAATCTTATTACAGTGGACTTCCAGTCATCAAACAGCTTTATCTAAAGAGCTTCCCAGACAACAAAAACTAAAGGAGTTCACCATCAACAAACCATTATTATATAAAATGGTAAAGGGACTTATTTAAGAAAAAGAAGATCAAAACTATGAACAATAAAATGGCAATAAAAACATACCTATCAACAATTGAAAAACTTAGCAAACAAGAACAGACAGAATCGTGTATACAGAGAGCCTTTTGATGATTGCTAAATGGGAGGGGGCAAGGGGGGATAGGTGAAGAGGTGAGGGGATTAAGAAGTACAAATTGGGCCTTTTTAAAGAAGCACAAATTGCCTGGTGTGGCTCAGTGGATTGAATGCTGGCCTGCAAACCAAAGGGTCACTGATTCCAGGTCCTGTGAGGGCACATGCCTAGGTTGTAGGTCAGGTCCCCAGTAGGGGGTGTGTGAGGGGCAACCACACATTGATGTTTCTCTCCCTCTCTTTCTCCCTCCCTTCCCTTCTCTCTAAAAATAAATAAATACAATCTTTTTAAGAAGCACAAATTGGTTGTCACAGAACAGTCATGGGGATGTAAAGTACACTACAAGAAAAGGAGTAGCCAAAGCACTTATACACATGACCCACAGACACAAACAAAGGAGTGCGGATTACCTGAGGCACTGGGCAAGTGCTTGGTGTGAGGGCAGAGGGGGGAAATTGGGACAACTGTAACAGCATAATAAAAATATATAATTTAAAATAAAAAATATAACAAAAAATTTTAAATCTTATTACAGTGACTCATTGGCATTAGCTTAGAGTCTTCAGGTAGGAAAGCAAGACAGATAGCAGCATCTGCTTTTAAATATCGTCTCAGAAGCTAGGATGTCAGGTATGTTTAGCAATCTGTCTATGAACTGAAAAGTAATGAGTTCATACCAGGAGGCACAGTAAAATGGAAGTCACATTACCTGGGTGTCAGAAGATCTCACTCAGTCTAGCTCTGCTTTTTATGTCATATAACCTTGAGAAAGCTGTTAAACTTTTCCTCATCTAGAAAATTGGGACAGTAATATCTCATAGGGTTCTTGTAAAGATCAAGGGACATAATACACTTAGCGTTAACACTGTTGTCTCTAAATCCATTTTCCACACTAAGACGATCAAGGACTCCTTGGAGAAATGGCTGATTCCAGATCTGGGGCATAAAATGTACAGGATGAGCCTGGACCTCTTAGTTTACCAGAATACATTCTCCAAGAATGTATTATTAATGTCAAAAGTACAGAAGAATCACATGAAGGAGCTCCCACTGGCCAAAAATGAAAAAGTTGGAGCATTAAAAAAGAATAAAAATGAATGAAATCAACTGAAACACATGGACTGTGTTTTTAAAAGGCCCATAATGATTCATGAGTTCATAATGATTCTCAAGAAAACAAGTTAAGTCCATTGGAACCCCTGGAAATGCACCTTTAAATGGAAAGAATTAAGCATGTCCTGCTTTTCTTGTCAAAATTTACTTCATGAGGGAAAGAATTCTAGCTAATAAATGTGAAAGGAACTATTGAATTAGAAGATTACTATTTTACAACCCTGACAAAATAATAGCAAATGAATATAATAGCACATAAAGTAATGAAATACAAATGAAACCATAAGAAAAAAAGTTTAATGTGAAACTTTACAATTACAGGGACATGTTGTCACCACCTGAGTCCACTGATTAGTCATGGCATTACTAAAACTGGGACAATGAGCCATTGTAAGTTTTCTGGTGTGCTGCCAAAACACACCACTTTCGAGGAAGTTTTCTTGGCCCCAAAATTGAACCTGAGTATAAACAAGCCTCTAGATCCCATCTCAATTTACAGGAAATATGTGAGAGAAAGGAACAAGTTAAATGACACCACAGGAAAAATCCACATGTTACATGAAAATTGACCCAGTTTCTGCAAATAGGCAATGACAGAAATTGAAAAGGGCAGGGGGACTGCTCTGACATCAGAGACTTAAAAGCCATGCAAGCAAATTTCATGTGTAGATTTTGTAAGTATTCTGAGTTGTATTTTTATGTCTTTTAGACAAATTTGATTTGGGCTAGGTGTAAGATAATAACAGGAATAGTTGATTTTTTTATTGGGTATGGCATTTCAGTTATATAAGAAATGGCACTGCAGTTATATAAGAAATGTCTAGGTTTTTTTAGAGCTGTGTCAACGTTGAGACATACTCATATATGGGTGAAATGACATAAGGCCTGCAATTTGATCTAAAATGCTGAAGCAGAGAAAGACAGAATGTGGTACATAAAGCAAATGTGACAGGATCTTGATAATTGTCAAATCCTTGTGATGGGACACGGGAGTTCACTGTTCTTTTCACCTTTGAGAATGTCTGAATATTTCCATAAGGACAAATTCTAAAGAGATTTTTTTAAAGAGACAATGTATGGGAGAGTTACTTAGGGATAAATACTAGTTTCTCTTCTTCCCAGCAGCAGATGTAAGATATGTGGATGTAAGAGAAAATCCCCTGCGGTGTTTAATTAAAAACATTCTCCTGGGACTTGTTCATTTAAGGAACCACCAAAAGTGCCCTCAGAGTGAGATATATAGGCCACACCCCACCAGGAATAAGGCTTCATAACGAAGAAGAAAAAACTCAAATCAGCAACTTGGTCACAGACAAACTCAGCAAGATCAAATACCTGGGAAGTCCTTTTCTTTTTTAATTAGAGAATTATTTTCAATATGTTAAAAAGAAAACCCCCAAGGGGGTGGCTGTAATTTGGTATCAGTTGTCAATGTAAGAAAATTCCAAACCTGCAGAGAATTTTTATATGAGTTTATTTGAGACAAACTGATGACATCTGCCAGGGAGTAAGACTTCAAATGCTCTGGAGAATAACAGTGTTGCAGATTCTTTTATGCATTTGAAATTAAGCAGCGATCTTAAGGAAGATTACATGGAGGTGGGAGAAGCAAGGCTCTCTTGCTTCTCATGTGCTCTCTTTAGGATGATTACAGTTTAATTCAAAGTTATGTTAACTTATCCAAATGCATAGAAACAATGGACCTGGCTTGCTTTAAACAAAGATAAGTCTTTTACTAAAAAGTTGTAAGCGTGGGGCACGAGTATCCACCATGACCTGCCCAGTTAGGAAAGTAACCTCATACTTTTTTGTCCACATAGTTTAACCAAACCAAAACAAGGCCTTCTTCCCAGCAACTAACTGTCAGCATTTACTGTGCTCAGTTCACCTGACCAGAATCCTCTAGCCTCTGACGCTTTCTGGAGCACCCTCCCCAGCACTGCAGCTCAGGACTCTCTGCCTTCACTCCAAGCTGCCAACGCGTCAAGTCATCAAGCTTACCTCACCTGGGATGTTGGCACCTGCGGATAACCCGAAATTGTGCAGGTTCTGGGCCTTACAACAAGTAGGGTGCTTTTCCTTCTAATCACTCCCAATAGTTAACTCTTACTCCTTCTCAAAAACATAGACTTGAGGAAAGAAAAAAGAACTAATATATAACCCTACCCAGTCAGAAATACTTTTAGTGTTTTGATGAATTTCCTTTCAGTCTTTTATAGACAGATGTGTTTTTAAAATACGTTCCCGGGATACTGGAGGCACTTATTTCTTCAGAAGGTAATTTTTCACTTACATCACAATTGAGCGCTTTCTGAGATCAAATAGCCTAACAAAATGTTTATTACTGATGAACTCCCTCCGGGGGAATACATAGCCCACATTTTCTTCAAAGAATCCCTTTGGACACTTGGATAGTTCATTTTTTTTTCTTAAACAGGAGAAATTTGTCTCACACTTGTAAAGGCTGAAGTCTAAGATCAAGATGTCAGCAGGGTTGGTTTCTCCTGAAGCCTGTCTCCTGGTCTTGCAGATGGCCACATTCTTGCTGTGTCCTCACGTGGCCTTTCCTGTGCGCATGTAAGTTTACCATTTTTGACCAACACAAAGGATATGCTCAGTCGAATTTTGCCAACCGACCCCTCTCGGGTCAGGGGTACACAGGCCTGGGGACCGGAAGGGGTCAGGAAGGGTTTCCCCCACTGGAGCGCAGAGATCTATCGCACTGCACTAGCCCGGCTCTGTGACGTCAAGTGTAGGCTCCGCCTATAGGGAGGAGCCAATCGCAACTCGGGGCGGGGCCTCCAGAGGGGCGCGCCTGCGCAGGCCCGCGGCCAGGCGGGCGAGATGGACCCAGTGCAGCACAGCGCCCCTCCTCAGGCCCCACCTTCGCCGCCACCAGTGGTGTGGCCGCGAGTGACCTCTGAGGAGGAGGTCTACGACTGCCTCGACTACCAGTACCTGCGTGACTTCCCGGCTTGTGGGGCCGGGCACAGCAAGGGTCGGACGCGGCGCGAGCGGGAACTGCGCACCAATTGGCCGGTGCCTGGTGGCCACGAGCGCAAAATCACACAGAAGCTCCTCAACGGCCAGCGCAAGCGTCGCCAGCGCAAGCTGCTGCCCCGACCGCGGACTCGCCTCGCCTGTGCGTACCGGCCGCGACCGATCAGGGTCCAGGGAAGCCCCGTGAGCGCCGAGGGCCACGTCCGTTGGTCCCTTACGACTCGACCCGGGCAGTCTCCCCATTCTGAGGCGGTCCCGCGTTAGCGAGTCTTACGTGGCCCCTTTTAGCCTTCAGGTTATCTTCTGATTACAGTTGCACTGGTGGAAGGGGCTAGGAAACGTAGAAAACATCTTTTCAAAAAATACAAGTGAGGGATTTACTTCCAGTGCTGAAGCTCGGGCTAAAGAAAATAATTGATTTTTGTTTTTTGTCTGATTTTCTGCAGGATACCGAAAGACCTGAAAAAAGTATTTTCTCTGACTCCAGCTGTAACTGTGGTCCTAAGGGGGAGAGAGAATCCGTGTTGGTCAACAGATTTGTTTCCGACATCGCTTAAGTTTAGTGCTTCAGTATCTTTTCCTTACTCATTGTTAATTAAGTGACATCCAAGTGGGTATGCCTTTTTAGGGTTTTTAATTAAAAGAGCAGCAGCAAGAGTGGCATTTTAACTCTGGGGGGGGCGGTTGGTTGCTATGGTAACTCGTTTCACGTCTAAAAATGTTTGGGTTCTGTGTAAAGAAAAGCTCGCAAAGATGAATGGTGGGAGGAGAACAAAGATAGGAATTTGTACAAGATTTCAACTCAAGTGTACTGTGCAGGTTTAGTATTTGTTGTCCAAGAAAAGGATGTCTGTTGAACCTAGTTGCAAGGTTCTCAGCATTGCAGATCCCACAACAATCCTTTGAGGTAGACGCTGTTATTTCCATTTTATTTTATAGAGAGGAATCTTTTTTTTTAAGATTTTATTTATTTATTTAGAGGGGGAGGGGAGGGAGAGAGGGAAACATCAATGTGTGGTTGCTTCTCCAGCGCCCCTACTGGGGACCTGGCCGGCACCCCAGGCATGTGCCCTGACTGGGAATCAAACCGGTGACCCTTTGGTTCACAGGCTGGCACTCAATCCACTGAGCCACACCAGCCAGGGCTATAGAGAGGATTCTTGAGGCTCAGAAGTTCTCACAACTTTCCAGAGATCACGCAGCTGGATAGAAAGAAGATGGGTATAACATACTTTTGCATCACAGTTTTCCTCAACTGTATACAATATTCTGTGGTTCAGAACCACCCACAAACTCCATGTCCAAGGATAAGAGTTGAGTTTTAGTTTTAAAATTACGCAGAATATGGCAGGGTAGCTTTCTTTTTATCTTCAGTCTACATTCAGTCAGACCTCCGCACCCAGTTTTGAGTCCTTGCTGAGGAGAGAATGGTGTGGACTGGCAGGAGCAACCTTAGTATTAATACTAGCTATGACTGACCATCACACTGGTGATCAGCAAACTTCTGAGTTGCAACTACTTTCAAGTTCCACCAAGCTTCACGTTTCTCATTTGTAAAATGGGAATAATATTGGATTACCTTGCCAAACTGAATTATAGAAAAAATATATGAAACGTCTGACAGAGTTAAGGGCCTGACACATAATATGTGCACAATAAGTGGTAATTATTTTTAAGTTTACAGAACACAATCCCTCCTTTCTCTCTGGGCACAGTCTTTCATTAGTTCACTCGCTACATTAATTCTTTTAAAACATCTCCAACATCAGGCAGTATGGTATGGTAGGAGTCCTGGAAGGCAAGTTGCTTAATCTTGGATCTACCTGAAGACCATTTTAATCATATAAAACTTTCAATCCAATAGGATACAAAGCCTAGATTTCTCATATTGTGATGGGATTTCTTAAATTTTGGCCCACAATTTCCAAAAACACTGACTCATGACAAATCTGACCTTACCATAATTGTTTTTTTCATTTGAATCTGTGCTGTCCTATTTACATGCCCTTCCCACTTTACAATTTTAATCCTGAAACTAATTTCACCTATATTTATTTAAGTGAATAAAATGAAGCCTTCACCACATTGAAAGTCCATTCCTTTCAAATCCTATAGTACTTCATGTAAGTACCACTTAACTACTTTTTCATACATTATTTTGTATTTTTAGATGAACAGTTAAAAAATGTATTCATTCTTTTTTTGTCTGCTGTGTGCAAGGCACTGTATATAAGTATGTCTTAGTTATTAAAAAAACACCCTACATTTAGAGTGTAATATTTCAAGCATCTCAGTTCCTACACAATTCCTGCTGTGTAGCATACCCAGACAGACATAAGCCATGTTAAAGCAACTCTAATGTGTTCTAACTATTGGGCTGGCCAAAAAGTCCACTTAGTTTTCTCCATAATATAAAAGACACATTTTTCATTTTCTCCAATCTTCTTTATTGATTTGGGTACTTTTAGTATGTCGGCTATCTCTCCTACATGGTATGATATTGATTGTTCTCAATTAATGTATCAAATTGATCACTATCAACTTCAACTGGTCTACCCAACCATTGAACATCATCCAGTGAGAAATCTCCAGCACAAAATTTGCAAACCACTTTTGACACATTTCAGTAAGTCACAGCACCTTCTCCATACACTGCACAAATCTTTCTTTGCATTTCAGTTGCATTTTTACCTTTTTTGAAATAATAAAGCATAATATGCCGCAAATGTTGCTTATTTTCTTCTATCTTCAATATTAAAATGGCTACACAAAAATCACCAATTTGGTGTTTTTAAAATGCACTCCGATATGACAGCTGTCACAATCCAATGTAACAAAATTGTTTCAAATAAAGTTAAAGACATCTAAGTGCTACTAGAGCTATCTTATGGAAAAAAACCAAAGAAACTTTTTGGTCAGCCCATTGATTTTTCTCATTTTTAGATACTATAATGTTTACAATTTAAATATGGTAACTAGAAATTGTAAATTATTTATTGCTGTCTAAGAAATTATTTTAAAGCCTAGTGGCTTAAAAGAACAAATAATTAACTCAGTTTCTGTGGGACAAGGATTCAAAGTAGCTTAATTGGGTGGTCCTAACTCAGCCATGAGGTTTCAGTCAAGCTAAGACCAGTCACCAGAAGGCTGCTTCCAGGTTCGATTACTCACGTGGCTGTTGGTAGAAGGCCTCACTTCCTAGCTACATGAGACTCCATGAGGCTGCTTGAGTGTCCTCATGATGTGATAGCTGGCTTTCCCCAGAGTAAGTGATCTGAGTGAGCAAAGAAGGAAGCCACAATACCTTTTAAGACCCAGTCTCCAAAGTTGCACACCATCACTTTTGCTTTTTTCTATCCATTCAAAGTGAGTCACTAAATCCAGCTCACACTTAAGGGGAAAGGAATCAGCCTCCGCCTTTTTTTTAAAAAAAGGATTTGATTTTATTTTTAGACAGAGGGGAAGGGAGGGGGAAAGAGGGAAACATCAATGTGTGGTTGCCTCTCAAGCACCTCCTACTGGGGACCTGGCTTGCAGCCAAGACAGGCTCCACCTTTTGAAAGGAATAATCAATCTGTGGATATTTTTAAACCACCATGGTATGTTTAGTATAGGTATATTCATTGAAAAATTGGAAATATGGACAGAAAAACAGGAACAAATCACTACCCAATGGACAATGTCACTCCTTGGTTGTATATAATGCTAGTCTTTAAAATATAAATTTTCCTGGGACTTCTGCCAAGATGGCAGCGTAGGTGGATGCACTGCGCCGGCCGCTGCTCACAACCAGAGAGTTTAAACAACGAACTCAATAGTGAAAACTAAACAACCAGAATGGACAGAATCGAACTGAAGGGAAGTCCGACACCCAGGAAGTTGGGGAGGATGTACATCCAGGCCGGTAAGCGGGGCAGAACCAAGCGGAGGAGCGGAGTGAGAGGCAGTTTGCCCGGAGGGACTCAACCCACGAGCGCCTAACCAAAGCACAACCCCAAGCAATGGGTGAACCTCGCAGGCCGGCAGCATAACCGGAGAGGCCAGTGGGAACCAGCAGGGCCAAGACTGGCGGAAAAGGCGGTGGGGAACTGGGGAGCAGAGGGTGATAGGGAGCATCGGTGAACGGCAGACGCCATTGCTCCCTCCCAGGCCCCGCCCCCAGAGGAAACATCCCAAAAAAGTGACCCAGGTTACCAGGCACCGACAAACACCTAAGACTCCGACAGGTGCGCCGAGATAAAAAAGAATGAAAATGGCCAAAATGAAAGATCAGAACAAATTACAACTAACGGACGAAGAGATAGCCAAATTAACAGATGCCCAGTTTAAAACACTGGTAATCAGGATGCTCACAAAACTGGAAGAAAGGTGGATGCAAATAATTGAACAAATGAATATGATAAAGATAATGGAAGATTTACAGGGAACCAATAGGTAAAAAAAGGAAGCTGGGACTCAAACCAATGGGGTGGACCAGAAGGAAGAAACAAGAATTCAAAAAAATGAGGAGGGACTCAGGAACCTCAGAGACATTTGTAAACGGCCCAACATCCAGATCATAGGGCTGCCAGAAGGACAAGAGGAACACCAAGAAATTGAACATATTTTTGAACAGATAATGAAGGAGAACTTCCCAGATCTGGCAAAGGAAATAGGCTTCCTGGAAGTCCAAGAAGCTCAGAGAACCCCAAAAAAGCGGGACCCAAAGAGGAACACACCAAGGCACATCATAATAACATTACCCAAGATCAAGAATAAGGAAAGAATCTTACAAGCAGCAAGAGAAAAGGAGACAGTTACCTACAAAGGAATTCCCATAAGACTGTCAGCAGATTTCTCAAAGGAGACCTTCCAAGCAA